>CAJPEV010000477.1:0-27791 GCA_905338385.1 Darwinula stevensoni
TGTATACCGATTTTCACTATCGTGAGATCAATATTTAATGAGTTATTATCGGAAAGCGAACGAGTGAGACGCCTGACGTTCGAGTCAACGACAATTACAAGGATTACTTACAAGGA
This sequence comes from Darwinula stevensoni, assembly GCA_905338385.1. Lineage (NCBI taxonomy): Eukaryota > Metazoa > Arthropoda > Ostracoda > Podocopida > Darwinulidae > Darwinula > Darwinula stevensoni. The sequence continues at coordinate 117 of CAJPEV010000477.1, forward strand.
TGATTACAAGGATTACAATTCTGAGGATTAATGTTTCCTCCAAATAGAGGAAAAACCCTCAAAACCTGCCGGTTTCTAAAGTAGTTAAAGTTGATCAAAATGGCAACCTGCTGGCGTATGCAGATTCATTTAAATGTTCGATTCCTATTCACATCTGACTGGTAATCGTGAGGCCAGTGTTCAATTCCCGGCCATTCCATACCCTTTTTTTTGGATTCTCTTGCCTTCCATGTCCCGTTGCTTGAATAAAAAGGAGAGACATGGAAAGCTGAAACGTGACATGGACGTGCCTACCAACCCGATGAGTTCAGGAAAAATGCAAAATTTTAGATCCATACCCTGGGGCATATTTTTTGGGGCCGACGTTTTCAAGTATTTTTTTTGTCCTGTTGTATTGAGCTAGTTTGGAAAGATGAAACTTGTTACATAATTACCTACCGGGATGCTGCGTGCAGAAAAGTTCAGACTTTGAAATGAAATGCCCTTGGGGCATGAATTTCAAATTGAGATGTTTTCACATAATTTTTTCTGCATTAGTTAAACCGATGGACAAGAAAAGCTGGAACTTTTCATGAATGTGACTACCAAGATAAGGAGTTAAAGAAAAATGTTAAGTCTTGATACATCCCTGGGCGAAAATTTCTCGAGGGGCGATGTTTAAAAAAAAAAAGAAAGATTGTCTTGGTGAATTGCACAGAAAAGGAAAGGTGAAACTTCGCACACGCATAAGTAACGTGATATTATTGAGTTGAGGGAGTATTCAGCTTTCATGGTGCATCCCCTCCGGGCATAGCTTTTGGGTGGGTCGGCTTTTCCAAACATGATTTTTCACCAGCGAAAAGGGCAAACGTATAATATTGAAACTTTGTGNGGCAAACATATAATATTGAAACTTTGTGGGCATGTAGTTCACTGAGGTTTGATTTCGGTAAAAATGGTACTTTTTGGTTAAAACGCCTGAGGGCACATATTTTGCAAATTTTCCTGAATTTACTGATCCAACAAAACGGAGGGTGCCAGAAAGTTTAAACTTGGCAAAGAAGTACCTGATAAATAGCTGAGTAAAGAAACAATTTTACTTTCGTATTATATATCGATGATCGTGAGTAGCTGACTGACTGACAAGTAGCTATTCACTTGCTGAGTTCAGGAAAAATTCCACTTTGGTGATTCACGCCATAGGGGCACACCTTTTCGGGGAACATATTTTCAAATAGTTCTCTGCTTCAATCAAACGGAGACCCATGGAAAGCTGTAACATGTCAAGAACGTGAGTGGTGAAGCACTCAGCTCAAATGTCAAATGTCAAATTTCAAATTTCCAAAATATTTCGGGGAGGCTTATTTCTTGGGGACGAAACGTTTTCAACGAATTTTTAATATCCTAGCGAATCGGGCAGAATTAGAAAAATAGCAGCCAGCGCACGCATAACGGACGTGATGTTGATTTAAGGAAAAATTCAAACTTTGGTGAGCGTCTCCCCAGATCACAGCTTTAAGGTGGGTTCCTTTTCCAAATATATTTTTTACTGCCAGCAAAAAGGGAAAACGTATAAGGCTGAAACTGTGTGGCATGGAGTTCCCTGAATCTATATTTCAGAATAAAAATAAATTTTCGTTAAAACAAATCACGACACTTTTTTCTTAAGTCCCATTTTCGCGAATTATTTTTCGATCCAACGAAACCGAATTTAAAATTCCCTCAGAAAGACCAGTTTGATGGCTGAGTACAGGAAAAATCCTACTTTTGAAATATGCCTCATGAGCGTAGATTATAGTAGGGAAGTATTGCAAAATGTATTCTCCACCCTTTCAAAAAGGGACACATGAAAATATTTCAAATTACTCACTCTAGAAATAATAGAATTAATGATTTTGACCAAAATGAAGATTTTCGTTCCCATATGTCACGTATTCCAATGGGACGTGCTTTACATACGTGTTTGCCAGTTCGCAAAGAATAAATGAATTAATCACTATCTAAGCTAATGGAGCGCTGAAGGCGCGATCACATCGTGTTTGTTTGCCCGAAGGACAAACAAATTCGCCAGTAAGCTAATGCTAATAGCATCACCTATTAGCTCATGGGTTAGGAGTATTGAATGTGGTGGGAAAAAGTAAAGGTGGTGGCTGTCACCGCAACGTACGAGGCCTACGAGACCAGATCACTAAAATGATGGCCATATGCTATGTTGTCCACCACTCAAAGCCCCATGTCCATGAGGCTTCATCAGTCTGAGCCATAGGCTTTGGCTCATCCTATTATTGGGTTGGAAAGAAAGTCTTGTGAAGCATATCGAAAATACGCGGCCCATCCTTTGACCTCAGAACTAAATTCCCCACCATGCAACAGGCTCAGAAGCCATCCGTGACGTGAACTTCTCGCAATGGGGCCCTAGGCGTTCCCGTGGGACTAGGGTGTTGTACCCAGAGACTTGATGCAGGATGCCAAAGGAACCATTCTCATCAGTTTACAGCCAGTTCCACACCAACCCATCCTTTACCCTTTAAAATCGACCCACTTGTGTTGTATTATTTTATCAATACTGGGAGTTATATGGGCTGCAAAGAACTAAGGGAAAACTTCGAAAATTGTTTTATATTCTGAAATGTAGACTCAGGAAACCCCATGCCACCCCGTTTCGGGCTTATACGTTTCCCCTTTTTACTGGCGGTAAAAAATGTATTTGGAAAAGCAACTCACACAAAAGATGTGCCCTGGGGAGACGCTCAGCAAAAGTTGAATCTTTTTCTAAATCAACATCACGTCTGTTATGCGTGCGACAACTGATATTTTTCTATTTCTGCTCGATTCGTTAGGATAAAAATTTTTAAAAATACGTTATGTCCCCAATAAATATGCCCCCCAAATATATATATGAAATTTGACATTTGAGCTGAGTGCTTCACCAGTCATATTCATGTCATGTTAAAGCTTTCCATGGGTCTGCGTTTGATTGAAGCAAAGAGAACTATTTGAAAATATGTACCACGAAAAGGTTTGCCCCTATGGCGTGTATCACCAAAGTGGAATTTTTCCTGAACGTTGCATTTAAATAGCTTCTTATGTCAGTCAGTCAGCTACTCACGATCATTTATATATAATACGAAAGTAGAATTGTTTCTTTACTCAGCGATGCATCAGGTACTTTTTTTGCTAAGTTTAAATTTTCTAGCACTATCCGTTTTACTGGATAAGAAATTCAGGAAAATTTGGAAAGCACGTGCCCTCGGGCGTTTTAACCGAAAAGTACCATTTTTACCGAAATCAAGCCTCAGTGAACTACATTCCCACAAAGTTTCAATTTCATTTGTTTGCCCTTTTCGCTGGTGAAAAATCATGTTTGGAAAAGCCGACCCACCAAAATCTATGCCCAGAGGGGATGCACCGTGAAAGCTGAATACTCACTCTCTCAACTCAATACTATCAAGTCCCTTACACGTGTGCCAAGTTTCACCTTTCCATTTCTGTCCAATTCGCCGGGATAATTTCTCTTTTTTTAAACATCGATCCTCGAGATATTTTCCCCCGAGGGTGTATCAAGATTTAACATTTTTCTTCAACTCCTTATCTTGGTAGTCACATTCATGCAAAGTTCCAGCTATCCATCTACATCAGTTTAACTAATGCAAACGAATTATGTGAAAACATCTCCCTTTGAAATTCAAGGCCCCAGTGCATTTCATTCCAAAGTCTGAATTTTTCTGCACGCAGCATGCCGGTAGTTAATTATGTACCAAGTTTCATCTTTCCACACTAGCTCAATACACTTGGACAAAAAAAACTTGAAAACGTCGGTCCCCAAAAATATGCCCCCAAGGTATGGATCTAAAATTTTGTTTTTTTCCTGAACTTATCGTGTTGGTAGGCACGTCCATGCCACGTTTCAGCTTTCCACGTCTCTCCGTTTTATTCAAGCAACGGGACATAGAAGGCAAGAGAAGCCAAAAAGAAGGGAAGTAAATGGCCGGGAATTGATCCCGGGCCTCACGATTACCGATCAGATGTGCTGCCACTACACCACCGAAACGGTGACAAACAGTGGCGTCGCTGAATGACATCCTTATCCATCATGATATATATTTGAAAGAAACTTCTCCCCCAAAATGTGTACCTCCAGGACATGTACCTCCAATGTCGGATTTTTTTCTGAATTCTGCACCCCAAAGGGTACATGTGTACCAAGTTTTAGATTTCTAACCTTTCTGGAACATGATTAGAATTAGCGTCAGTCAGTCAGTCGGTCAGTCAGTCACGATCGTCTATATTTATTAGATGATTAGGTACCACTGATTCTGAAATAGTATGGGTCATTTCCAAGAACTTGTTCGACTTTGGCGCAGAGGGAATTAATCGCATGTGCAGCAAAATACTTAAGAATAATTCCTAAAAATGCCTCCCCTCCACATTAGCACCAGTGAACAACATTATGAGCGTTATGTGTGAGTTGTAGCAGAATAACTTTTCGTTGTGGAAATGTGAAATGGAGGCTGTGGAAAAAAAATGTGAAACAAATGTCCCCTCCATACAGCAAAATGTACATCCTGACAGTGCTCGCTGCGGAAACGACTGAAGTGATTTGAGATGACATGGAGAGGCCTAATGTCCCGAGTTCCGTGGTGTAACGGTAGCACAATTAACTGTCAAGCAATGGGTCTGGGTTCAATTCCCGGCCGCCCACCGGATTTCGACTCCTGATTGCTGCATTCCTTGCATCAAGTTGCCCAGCAGGCTGCATGGCTCTCCTATTCCTGGAGCTCAACATTCCCTGCCGTTTAGCCTTTCGCTCTTTACGTGCAACTGTGTATTGTTCATCAGTCATTCTAGCCATCATGGCTAGCACCTCATTAAGCACCGATTTAGGCACTTCCTACCGCAACTGCAATGGCAAACGTAGTTTCCGCGCCAGCACCAATCGTTTAATATCTGCAGCGACTGCCTCATCGCCGTCCTGTGGGACCCCTTTCAACATTTTTTTTCATGTTCAACCTCAGATCGCAAAAATCGCCACCATTTTGATTGGAAGAACGGCCCGTTTGCGGGACGTATGAAACAGAGAACTTACGTTATTATTTTTTATTTCATCAATCGTGAGAACTCAAATAAATCGGCCATGACGTGAAACTCAAACAGGAAACTATTGCATGGAAGCGATGTCCCGAACCGCCACGCCTGACCTAACAAAAAAATATAACGTGTCATGGATTCAGTTTTTACCATCTTATGATTGACACAGCTAAGTATGAAGCCTATGGCTCAGACTGATATAGCTCGATGGACCTGGCGCTAAAAGCGTTGGATGGCCAGGCCTATGGCCTAGAATAGCATAGCCTCAAGGACATGGCGCTTTGAGGGGTGGATGGCCTATGGCATAAAGTGACATAGTCTCCTAGGCCTCGCGCGCTGGGGTGACATCCACCACAACTCTCGGGCTCTTCGAATTAAAGTATATGATGATGGCTTGGAAAGGCACAGCCTTGTAGGCCTGGTGCTTTAGGCCGTGGATGACTTGGCACATGACCCAGAATAGCATTGCATCGTAGACCCGCACTTGAGGGTGACAGCCACGATCACGACCACCACCACAACTTTTGACCTCTTCGAATTAAAGTATTAGAGTTCCGCAAGGAACCCCCGATCGTCAATTCAGGTGATGCAGCATGTGTGTGAGACATATGGCATGGCATGTGACATAACATCCTATTTGAGCGCCATCGCCCAAAATGTGCGACTCTGAATTTCCAGAATGGCAATTGCTTTCCTTGATGTTCCTGCACCTGCACGTTTTTCTTTTAACTCATGCAAGGTAGTTGTTGACACGTGGTGACTATATATTTTTTGGAAAGTAGATTACTACGTACGATTCAAGACAGGGAATTAAAATGTCTCATCGGCGTTTTTAGCATTCGTCAATTGGTCTTTCTTCATTTTAGCTCTTAGGCATTTCGAACATTCTACATAGGGCATTCTACAATTATGCAAATTGGAATTCGGCTAACTGGGATTTGGTATTTCGTCGTACACCGAACCCTAATGGCCCTTTCAGGGTTTCTCCAAAGAAGTATCGAACCAAAACTCTGCCTCTACCAGTAAAACATCGAAGGCATGTCACGTGCTAAATGTCACACATCTTTCACGAACGCTCACGAAGCACGACATCGACGTCCTTGCCTTGCAAGAAACGCACATTAGGGACGAATCTGAAGCATCACACTGTAAGATCAGCGGATGCAAGCTCGTTGCCGCTGTTCACCACCCAAAACATGGGATTGTAGGCGGCTCTGACGCGATCGTAAATTATTCCTTATTACTAACAGAACGCCAGTGTGTTCGAGGTTAGAATGACTCCTTAGACTCCTTGTAGTAATATAATGAATTTATTATGAGAATTACTGTTAGTCGCTGAAAGCCAGGATTGATGAGAACAATATTGAGAAGAATCAGAAATGGAATATTGAAGCTGTATTTGAACTTCTATTGCGAACAAGAGTTACTGAGTGAGGGATACAAAATGACCTATACCTGAATGATATTCAACGTGGGGTGGGACGACGTCCGTCACTCACTCTCGACTCTCGAATGTATCTCCTCTCCGCTCACACACATCGCATCCAACAACATCCGCCAACTCCACCCTTTTATCGCTCGCGCAGTCTTTTATAACCCTTTCTTCGGGACATGCGTGTAAGCACATCCGTCCGACCTGACTAGCAAGCTGTTTCGTAAAGGGTACCTCCTACAGAATTGCCACATTCACCTGACAAAACATGACGGACGTCATCATGCTACAAGAGAACATCAATGGCATCAGCATTGCAGCCGTAAATGTTGGCGAAATAGCAATCGCCAACATCTTGAAAACTTATTTAAAAAATTATTGCTTTGTTTTTCTTGGGTCCACCCTGTATATGCATTGTGGTGCACGAGTTCACAGTTGGTGTTTCACATAAGTAAAACTGAGCATTTCCAGTCAGGTCATTCATTTGCATATATCAAGAGCCACTGTCGTGTTTTAATACAGGGTGTGTCTCAATTGGGTCGCAATTTTGAACAATTATATCTCAGAAGTGATCAGAGCTGTGAATGTGAAACAGTGCATTTTATTACTAAAGACCTGACATTTTTTCCCATTACATTTTCCACAAATGTTACTGGTAACGCGGACAATGTCCCATCTGCACAGAGCTTCTCCCAGCGTTAACCATGGCAACATCTGCAGCAATCATTGCTCCCAGTTCATAAACGGTGGGTACATAAAGGCACACTTGATCCTTGATGCAGCCCCACAGGAAAAAATCTGGAGGGGTAAAATCTGGTGACCAAAAGGACCATACAATAGGACCTGCTCGACCAATCCATGCACCGGGGAAAGTCGTGTAGAGGGAAGCCTTCACGACCCTATGGAAAAGTGGTGGAGCGCCATCAAACTATTAGATGACAGGCCCCAAACAGATTAGCATTCTGCTATAGCTGAGGCACTAAAAAAAGCTGGGGCATGTCTAGAAATACCACTGTAGGAATTGTCTTTTCCACAATGAAAAAGACTGTTGTCAGCGCTATGAGCAGGAGATAGGACGACTAACCACGCGAAAGAAAATTTCCGTAGTCCTCCAATAGAATGTACTTTGTTTCATCTTCACAGCTCTAGTCAAATTAGAGATATAATTGTTCGAAATTGTGACCTAATTTAGAAAGACCCTGTACTTTTGGAGGAAATATCACGTTCTTATGGGCCGGAAAACTCTCGTTTTTTTTATTGTGAACCCGCCTAAGAAGCCGTATCATCCATCAATCACAGCACAGATACAAACGGATTTCTGAAGATCAGCAAGTCCGTTCGACCACCTAAATGAGCACCTTCCCAAAACTTGATTGACTTACATCAAAAAGAGACCTTAGAACCAAGGAGGATTCATTGAATCGATTTTGAGGCTGTCTCCTCATTTTCGGATGCTCTTTACATGATGAAGTGCCCAATTTAGGAGAAAATTGGGAAATAGAAGATAAAATATTTGACAAGACAAAAATTCCAATGAGGTAAAACTTCCTTGTCTACTGGACAAAAGTTCTTCATTCTTTGATCGATATTAGGTAATCAGGGAAGTGTGGTTGCAACCTTTGACTGCGACTTTAGTTCTTCTGTGCCATTCACCCATCATTCACCATCCCCGACAGAGTATGTTTCTTTTCTGTCCATGTCTCATGGCAAATTAACAAAAGCTCATACAGAGGTTGCACCCTACTCCTCTGATGACGAAAAGGACATGTCAGATGCTGTCCTGGGATATTTGACTAGAAAACCAAGTCGTGGATGCGAGACAATGGTCCGTAAACCCAGCCTGGGCATATCGACATTTGAAAAGTCAAGAAACATTCCCGAGAACGTGGAACGTTGGCAACATACTGAAGTGCAGCACCAAGTTGGTCGTGAAATCGTCCTCAACCCAAGAAACTAAAAAAAAATTGCAATACCGTAACACGTCCATTTCCTATTTATTTATTCTTAGAGGATGGGAATCGTCAACTTGGAATAGAGAACTCATTCTTACGATTAACAATAAAATATTCGACAATATGAATACAAATAAAAATAAGGACATGTGTTACAAGAAGCTGCGGGACAGACGGTGCATTTACAGGCTTGGCTGCCATTCTCGCCTTGGCATTCTCCTTTCTTGCAACCCTGCTTCTTGCACTCCTCACTGCAGGCAGTCGTGCCTCCAACTTCACAACTGTCTGCACCATCCACGCTCTCCCACAGACAAGCAATGATCACTATCACTGCCAGCAGCATTCCAACCATCTGGATCTTTCCCATTTTCTCTTCACACTCTGCAACACATTCATGCCAAATACTAACGCCCATTCTGAGTTACATGAGTTCTCATGGGTTCATCAGTACCAACACATGTCATTTAGAAATTTTAATACCTATATATAGATATTTCTTTTTTCCTTCAAGCTGTAAAAGAAATTACCGCATACGTTATTTAGGTAAGCAAACTTTCCAAATGCCATGTTATCAGAACCCGTATTGAGTCACGATATCAGGAACATGAGCCAAATTTGGCTCAAGAAACAAAAAGTTCGGCTCATGAGTCAGGGCTAAACACATGGCTGCCCCTAATTGTTCTCATGCATCATAGAATGCATATGTTTGTTGTCAACTTCAGTATAAAAAAAAAGTATGCATCTTTTTTTCCGGAAAATCTTTGGCTCAATCTTAATATGGCTCACATGGCTAAAAAGGTTCCCGACCCCTGATGTAGCCGAATCTCCAATAGACGATATAAAGAATATGAAGATGCAGAATTGATAGTATACCATATATATATTAGGCGAAGTTCTTTTACATGGTTTTTTGAAAGCAGCAAGGAATGACGCTTCATCAAGACTGAGCAGTTGAAAAAGTTCTATGCTCTTGCTCTGGGCGTTAAAAATACAGAAACTCAGAAAATAGGTACCTGTTGTATGCGTCGTACGAAGGAAGCGACCGGTGGTTGAGGCTTGAATGTTCCTGATGAAGTCGCAGGGGGATTTGTGGTGATGGGGTGAGAGCGGCCCGCTCTTATATGGAGGTCCACTCTTGTTTTCCGCCAGTCACAGGCGTAGATGCTTCTACGTACATATGCACAGACCCGGAAAACGGATCCATGGTCTCACCTGTCAGTCCCAGCAATCCCATGCCTGTCGCATTTTCATTCCTCGTACAAGAAGAGGAAGGCCTCTCTTTCTCATGGACCCCTAGCATCTCACTATACAGTATAGTGGAATATTTTTTTCATTCCTCTGTATTTCTCCAGATGATCTTATTCTTTGAAGAATAAGTCCTGGGTATCGATGTCACTCCATGTCCTGAGCCACGCCGAGCAGAAAAATTCAAAGGAACTTAACGCCTTGGTCAAGAGCGCAAGCTCACCCAAATTCAGTCGACTTTCTTAAACGAGTCAATAGGCTTTTGGTCGCTTAATCCTATTGCTCAAGACATCGCCTTCACAGAATTCAAACTCCTAGTGATCCATTTTGCTAAAATATACTGTCGAGAAATGAAGTTGGGTATGTTTCCTCCCTTGAACCAAACACTTATTGTCTTTGTGAAGCTTGATTAACATGGGGTTGACGAAGCCACTGATTCCCGTGTGTGAATTTCACTCCAGTCTCTTTTCTATCTAGCACAAGTGGAAAAGAACTAAATGAAGTCATCATGAGTTTCTTCTTTTTTCTCTTCTTCAGCTAGCTTTAAACATGCATAAATCTACTCACTCTCTCTGCAACGCAGAGAGCGTGAGTAGATTTGCAGATTGACTCATTTCCGGCATTCCAGATGCATTTGCTGTGCCTCAAATGCGCACATTACGAGCATGACCGGTGATGAATTACTGATATGGAAGTGCCTCAATCGCTAGGGATGTATGGAATGCATGATAGTCTGTAATCTGCCCGTGGCATGCAGAATCTTTCGGAAGAAGGAAATTTCGATGTCCGTCACATAGATACATTCTTGAAGAACATCATTCTATCCAATTCCTCAATCAATGCTGAGAATACATAGATTTAATATTGAAACAAGACTTGTCTCAACATGAAGGAGGTTTTCAATTCATGGTTTGCTCCAGATGGGAGCATCATCATGTGAAATTTTCATCATCGTGATCGATATATAACGTAAGATGGAGTCGCTTTTCACGCTCCTAAGATGGAGAGCGATGCAATTGAATTTTCCTGACGCATTTCACTTTCTTATTACTACATTTGGCCTAGAAAGTTTATTTGTATCCAAACTTACTATTGTGGCGGCTCAAGAAGGAGCAGGAGCATCTTCCAGTGTTCTCAAGAGTGGGGAACGGACTCGAGCACGTCAAGTGGAATTCAAAGTTTTCAAAGACTCTGGGGAAAATTCATTTCTCCTCCTCCGCGACGTAATGCGGTGTCTTCAAAAAAGTACCTCGCAATTCCCAGCTGTCAACCGTGCATCAGCCGCAGTAGGGTCGAGAGTTACGATAGCGAGTCAAGGGATTCTACGAATGCATATTTATGTCTACTACACGCCAACGAACATTCTGAGTTTTTCATGAAAAAGGAAATGGATTTTCTATAGTTTAGAAAATTTAGAGAGAGAACGTTTCTTGAAGAGAACCGCCTAATTTTGACTTTTCTGTTCAATCTTTCCATCCCTTCCCCCATTCAACCCACGAAAACGACGAATCGTTTCCCTAAGAGGCGTTGAGCATACTGTATATTTCCAGGTGTACTAGCGGTATGGGGGATGACAGAGGTTGCTGCTAATAGAAAAGTGGGTCATCCCCATATAAACAGGAAAAGGATGTGCCTAGGCCCGACGGTCCACGAACATTTTGCGCAGCATAGTGAACATTTCTCAATCCGACATGATATGAAGTAAGCTATACAAGATGTCATCGAAGGCGACGTTAGTGGGATGCAGCAAGGTGTTGTAAAAAAATATATATAGGGGCCAATCCGCGTAATATATGTACAGTTATTTTTTTTTTCAAAGTTGGATGGTGAGGATGGAAGAATTATAATTCCTGCTGTATCGGGATCACGGGAATGGAAGTTCTATAACTAGACTGAGACTCTTTCCTTGACTTTTGAACTATCTCGTTCGTTTTGGTGCTACTTTGACCAATGATACTTACCAAATTGTATGCATTTTGACCCATACCGCAGGTTGTCGGTTCCTTGGTGAAAAGTATAGGGAAATGAAAATGAAGGAATGCATGGGATATTTGTGCCTGGCATGCAGTTAACATGAATGTTGCGCTATGATTGACAGCTGGGACCCTGGATCCTCTTTCCGGATATCCACATTTACGCGTCATCATCTACGCCTGTGACTGGCGGAAAATATGGGTGGACTACTATATAAGATCCGTCCACGCTCACACCGACACCGTAAACCGCTTGCGACTTCGTCAAGAAAAACACTTGAGCTTCAACCACCCATCGCTTCCTTCATACGACGCAGACAACAGGTACCCCTTCCCTGAGTGTCCGTATCTTCATATGAAAAGAGTTTCGAGAATTTTCCAATCTCACGGGATTGTTACGGCATCTCTCCATGGTGAATTAATAAATCATGTCAAGGAAATTCACCTGACATATGTCTAATATCCTTTTATTTCCGCATTTCATAAAATGTATTTTTCTGCCTATTGCAGATCTCCTACCTGTTATGGAAGGAAAACATAAATTGTGATTTCATAATTTACATAGAGAACATGATTTCCATTTTGTTGATAAACGTCATGACGTCCTATAGGAACTGAGGTTACCTTCACGGTAGGATAGCATTGCTATTGGAAAGTTTGCTAGCCTCATATCATATACGGTCATTTCTTCGTCAGCATTAAGGGAAATCGTAAAAAATGGATTTTTACCCCTTAAAACTTCTCATTGACATGTGGTAGTGTTGAACTGATGAGAACTCACTGAAACCTGTATCGCCGTTGCTATTTTGGTGTGGATATCCTACAGAGCGTGAGAAGAAAATGGGAAAGACGCTGGGGATGGCTGGGATGCTGCTGGTAGTCATGGTGATCCTTGCCTGTCTGTGGGAGAGCGTAGATGGTGTTGACAGTTGTCAAATTGCGGGTGTGCCTGCCTGTAGTGAGGAGTGCAAGTTACGAGGCTGTCAGAAGGGAGATTGCCAAGGAGAGAATGGCAGCCAAACCTGCAAATGCACCGTCTGTACAGCAGGGTCTTGTAACTCTTGTCCATACTATTTAGCATATTACTATTGTTCAATTTTTTATTGCTAATCGTCGGGATGAGTTCCTTATTCCAAGTTGACTGTTCTCGTCTTCCAAGGAAGAATAAATAAAGAATAGACGTGTTGAATTATGTTATTTTCTTCGGAATTCTGTTTTCTACGTCTAATGCTGGGAGTGTGCATATCACATATCAAATGTGGGGAATTCGGCGGTGGATCTTTGTAGGAATGTGACGAGCACATGTGGAACACATAGAGTTCCAGTATACCCAAGAAATCGAGATGTTGTTGGAAATATTTGCGACATTCTCATCGTTCCCTTTTTTCTGCAGTTCTTACATTTAGTCGACATTAAAGCATCAAATGCACCCATTGGCTGGATGTCTTCTGCTCGATGAAGTTTCATGTTACTTAAATGCAATAAATCTAGAAAAGAGAAGGGCGTCAATGTGATCCGAAACCGTGGGAACGGTTCTTTTCGAGGCCATATAATTGATTTTGCTCCCGAAATGGTAAAAATGTAACGGTGGTAGTTCCATGGAACTGTTTTCAAAACGCACGAACATTAGCAAAAGTAGATTCCACTATGGAAAAAAAACTTTTGTTGGCAGAGGACTATCTTTCAACTTTCTTCAGTGAAGCCATATGGTCGTTTCAGTTGTGCTACAAAAGAATGTTTAAGAGAGACTACACGCCATTCAAATTTGAATTTGGCAACAGTTTTAAATCCCTTCATGTGTCATATTGGTCTAGAATATTTACATATATCAGGCTTCAGCCTGCTAAAAGAACTGAGTAAAAATTTTGAAAGAATATCATCCGCGTATCCCGAGCTATTGCACACCGGTTTTTGCAAGATCGGCAGTTCCGCGTTGGTAGCTCTGCCTGCTGACAAAGTATTTCTGCGTGGACGGTATCTAGGTGCTTGTGTCCTGTTAAAGAAAGTAAACACATTCAAGTGGAGACTATGTTCAAAAGTAAAGTGTTCAATGAGGTTTTCCCTTAAATTGAAATCGGGTAGCGAATTTTTCCTCGTTTCCTTTGGAACCACACAATTTAGAACCAAAGTGGTTTCCATCTGTTTTAATTACAACTCAGTGCAGCAGCCCAGTATCGTCATCATCGATAGCATCGCTTGTAAATAATTTCACATCACCTGCCGTTGATGATTATCAAAATGATGCGCAGAATATTCGGGACCGTCTGGCCCATCAGCACATCCGTTTCCTGTTTATTAGGATGTGATCTCGATTTTTATCTACGGGAGACGCTGATATTCCCTACCTTCTTGACCTTTAATAATGCGGATTGAAACGGAACTTTTAATTCGAATGACCTTGTGCTGGAGAAGAAAGCTTCCAATGTTTTTAGAAACTCGTACGCAGTGCGTGGGATGTAGGGTCCTTGGAATTCAGCACGACAGGTTAAGTCATGTTCATCAGTGCTTCGACTTAAAAAAAAGAAACTAAGAGAAATGTATTTTTCAGCCTGTAGCTGTTCGAGGCGATTAACAGTATGGTGTCAATCTGTACGATTCCCACCTGTCTTATGATCATCAGGGAATGTTTTGCAGAGCACATAGACCTCGAACTAACGGAGAGAAATGTCGGGAATGACTCCGCGCAATTCCACGGGAACCAATCGGGTAGATATTCTCTTCTTCCTCCGTTCCCCGCTTATAACGCGCGATAAAATGTTTCTACTTTGAATTTTTCAACTTAGATATGGCTTAGACACAAGCGGGCAATTACATGACAGGTCAACCATCTGCGATTTTCATTGAATTTAGTTCATAGAGTCCGGAGTGAAACATCCGGAAATCTGAAATTTCAGGTGAGTGGGTGAAATTCCAGGCGGTGGCTATAAGTTCTTTTCTCTGTACCCAAAATTCACATAGCAAAGGGGAAATTTCCTACCTACGGGAATGATGCGTAGGATTGCATGCAGTAATATGACATGCAGATGATATTGGCAACGGCCGAATCTTTTGTTGACGTCTGAAGCCCCGAGGCGAAGGCCACGCTGCACTACACGTACAGGGTGACCGGAAAGTTCGGAGACACTCAAAAATACCAATATCCCGATGCCATAAAGAACAATAAATGTTTTTTTTTTAATTTCATAAGAAAGAACATAAGAAAACCTTCAAAATGAGTTAAACATCTTCGAAATAGCCCCCATTGGCAGCAATAACTTTTCTGAGGCGTTTTGGAAAATTGTCCACAGTTTCTCGCAGCTGTTTCACAGGGATTTCGTCCCATGCTTTCAGCAAAGTTGACTTGAGGCTGTCCAAATTTTTCGGCTGAGTAGCACGGACCTTTGCCTCCAAAAAGGACCAGATACTATTGTCCATCGGATTTAAATCAGGGGAGCAGGAGGGCCAAGCTTCTGGACCGATAAAATCGAGCAACTCGTGCACGCACCACTCTTTTGTTGACCGGCTGGTGTGAGCTGGGGCATTGTCTTGTTGAAATGTCCAGGAAGAATCCCCAAATTGATCCCTTGCCCAAGGATGGAGAACCTTCTTCAGAACTTCATTTTGATAGTAACTGGCATTGATTTTGATGTTAGGAGCCACAAAATGCAAGGGTGTTATACCGTCGGCTGTAATGTCACTCCAGACCAGGACAGACTGGGGGTTTTGCATTCTTTGCACAAACTGAGATTCTGGCAAGACTCTGGACCCTTTTCTGGCCCAGACACGATCATTTTGGGGATTAAACGCTTGCTGAACTGTAAAAACTTTTTCATCTGAGAACACGATCCGACGGTGTGAGTTTCGCTTGAATCTCGCCAGTAGTTTCCTTGATTTTTGCTTCAACGCAGAACATTCTAGCATGCTCTGGAAAAAAAATTGTACTGGATATTCAAGAAATTCCGAGAACTTTCTTTCCAATCAGATAAAATCTTAAACTTAGTTAAATTCTTAAACTTGTAGCAAATGGTCATGCATTTGAATGGGGCAATTATCAGCTAAACACCTTCATAAGAGGAAAATCGCACCTAAGAACATAATAGAATATGGCCCCTGATCGACTACGGTGAAAGAATCAATTTATCTTCTCATATAGGTTCATCAGGAACCAGAAGTCTTATTTGCTTCATAAATTCCTGCTCATTGCAAGAGTCACTCTTCGTATCAGATTTTAAAAATAGCAACGTCTGCTGCTTTTAGCATAAGGATATGTGACAGGAGGGAAGAGGTTGTATACAATGAAACATGCACTGTTTTGGGGTTCAGGTGAATGAGTCACACATCAATAATTGTCTTCGTTCAAAGGACAACTTACTGCGTTTAGTTACGTTTGGGAAAAGTAACGAATTAGCTTTCGATGCATGGAATTTGGCAATGGAATGTTCTTACTGCGACACGTGACTGCACAACCTGGTCTATAAGTCATCCTTGAAAGTGAAGAATCCATAGGAATATCTCGAAAGTCCTGTGAGAATGTGTGTCTTAACACGTTGACCGCCACGGAAATGTTGGCCTGTTGACTTTCCCATTCAGTGAGGCGCACAGGTGCGCCTCGTCGCGGTCAACCTGTTAAAGATATCCTAAGAGAAATCTTGAGTCCCTGGATTAGTGGTACGAAACCTTTTTTTGTAACGGTCTACTATCGGAAGTGACCTTCCTCTAGGGCCAAGTGAATGTCCAAGACATCCATTGCTGCTTTTTTCATAGAAAGGGCTATACGATATTTGAACGTATTTTTCCAAGACTTATGCTGTAGGGAGTTAACGTCACTTATGGCTTTATCCTCTAGAAAACGCCATAATACTATACAGGGTGTCCCATAAGTCCGGCATCATAGGAAAAATTCATATTTTTCTATTTCTACAGGCCATAATGTCTCTGAGCAAAGAAGAACGAATCCAAATAATTCTAGATTTTTATCTTTGAGGCCACTTGAAAGCGCTGGTATACACAGAGAAAATTAGGAGTGTTGAACATTTGCGGCAGCGCATTATTGAGGGATGTAACACCATTACTCCTGACATCATTCACCGTGTGCTTGCTGACTGGGTATCACGTCTGAATTTGTGTATTGAGAACAATGGTGGACTTATTGAGCAAGTTCTGTGAATAAAAGCTTTTGTTTTGCCTTATTTTTTGTATTTTTCCTATGATGCCGGACTTATGGGACACCCTGTAGAGGTTCAAATGAAAAGGGGACGATGGCAGTTACACATAGTCTAAGGATAGCCTAAGTTAGGGTACTAAAAGTACCCCTACCGTTTGAACATCCATAGTTCGTCGAAGAATGGCTGAAAATTGGGTTCGGCATATGTTGGGTGATCAAAATCTGCTATGCCTGAGGCACTTCCAGTTGGTTGCACAACGCCTTTTTAACTATTACCATGAGAAGACATATGTCTTCTCATGATAATGACTGCTCGATGTGTTTGCTGATGGCTAGCAAAATATTCATACTTTTCGAAATAAGATAGCTTCTATGTATTTTCTTCAAAGTCCTACCAAAGGGTCTGGTGAAGGAGTGTAAAAACTGACGAATTCTGTGACGAAATTTCTAGCTTCTAAGGAGTCGATCTTCCTGGAGATCTTTCACAGAAGTATCATGGGACTCTATCCACTTAGCTGCTGAAATATCAATGAAAAGGTTTAGCGTTCGGTACTTATAATTAGTTGTATGATGCCAACGAATACCGTTGTTCCAATGCTATCACAATAAGCGGAGCCCACTACGCATTTACATTTTAATGAATCCCACAAATAGATTTCTTGTATTCCAATTCACTGTTAAAAATGAAAGTGCTCAGCATTCTTGGAATGGAAAATATGATAGAAAATGCAATCCATGAATGCTACAAGAATTCTAGGTCATTCTAATTCTATGACAATTCTAGTCATGGTGCAATGGTGTGATAAGCCTTCTTTACGACATATAAAACGAGCTGTAAAACATATAAAAGTAAGTACTTGGGGCGAAATCACCTTGAAATTGTTATATGGTCTGAAAATCTTATCGCTTTTATGACGCAATTTATCAAAATAAAAGTCTCCATGATCACTGCACCAGGATTTTTTCCTTTTCAGTGCACTGGTCATCGTAAAGAGGGAGATACTACTTATGTTACTATCTTGTTTTCTCGTTTTGCTCTTTCGTTGGGCACGAGACCTAATACCGGATGTTGGCAAAGAAAGAGCTGCTCTTTGCAAATTTGTGGTACCTCTGAAATAGCAGCTAAAACAATTAAGTTTCTTTTACGCACACCTACAGGGTGACCGGAAAGTTCGGAGACACTAAAAAATACCAATATCCCGATGCCATAAAGAACAATAAATGTTTTTTTTTTATTTCATAAGAAAGAACATAAGAAAACCTTCAAAATGAGTTAAATATCTTCGAAATAGCACCCATTGGCAGCAATAACTTTTCTGAGGCGTTTTGGAAAATTGTCCAAAGTTTCTCGCAGATGTTTCACAGGGATTTCGTCCCATGCTTTCAGCAAAGTTGACTTGAGGCTGTCCAAATTTTTCGGCTGAGTAGTACAGACCTTTGCCTCCAAAAAGGACCAGATACTATAGTCCATCGGATTTAAATCAGAGAAGCAGGAGGGTCAAGCTTCTGGACCACTCGTGCACGCACCACTCTTTTGTTGACCGGCTGGTGTGAGCTGGGGCATTGTCTTGTTGAAATGTCCAGGAAGAATCTCCAAAATGATCCCTTGCCCAAGGATAGATAACCTTCTTCAGAACTTCATTTTGATAGTAATTGGCATCGATTTTGATGTTAGGAGCCACAAAATGCAAGGGTGTTTTACCGTCGGCTGTAATGCCACCCCAGACCATGACAGACTGGGGTTTTTGCATTCTTTGCACAAACCGAGATTCTGACAAGACTCTGGACCCTTTTCTGGCCCAGACACGATCATTTTGGGGATTAAACGCTTGCTGAACTGTAAAAACTTTTTCATCTGAGAACACGATCCGATAGTGTGAGTTTCACTTGAATCTCGCCAGTAGTTTCCTTGATTTTTGCTTCCGCAATTCCTTGTTCTTCTTCGTAAGCACCTGAACTACTCTTTTTTTTAAAGGGAAAATGCCCAACTTCTTTCTAAAGGCCCAGACACGATCATTTTTGGGATTAAACGCTTGCTGAACTGTAAAAACTTTTTCATCTGAGAACACGATCCGACGGTGTGAGTTTCGCTTGAATCTCGCCAGTAGTTTCCTTGATTTTTGCTTCCGCAATTCCTTGTTCTTCTTCGTAAGCACCTGAACTACTCTTTTTTTGAAAGGGAAAATGCCCAACTTCTTTCTAAGATAGGAGCGCAGAGTTTCGCGCTTGATCTTCAAGTGCTTTGCAAGACTTCGGCACTTCCGTTCCGGGTTTCGATCAAGAAGCTGTTTGACACGCTTTCGAAGAGCAGGATCCTTGAAGACACTGGGACGGCCACTTCTGGGTCGATCCTGAGTTGTACCAAGTTCCTTGTAGCGGGCAATGGCTTTGTACACAGTGGATCGTGGCAGTTTCAGCTCCTTGATGATATTTGCAGGTGAATGACCTTCCTGAAACATGTAAATCACAGCTTCTCGGCTGGGTTTCAATGCCATATCTGCACCGGGAAGAGTCATATTTGCGATGCAAAAAGATTAAGCCTAGAGCTAGACTTGTGGAAGAAATGAAGCCTCACACTTGAAAGAAAAAACTAAAAAAATTTACAAGTCTCCGAACTTTCCGGTCACCCTGTATATATTTCCAGAAGTGGAGAGATATTCGGCTAGGGGTTTATTTAGTGTCTATTGAAGATAACTGATTCTTTGCAAGGCTATTCCATTATCTGCTTCTTTCTAGGCTGTGAAGAGAGACTTGGAATTTGCATGTTCTGGCATGGACTTATTTCTGCCTCAGACAATGAGACTGACTGTGGAAACACGGGCTTTGTGGATCTTGAGCATGAAAAGCTTTTCTTCATAACTTTTCACTTGCCACTATTCATTTTGTTTTCAGGGCTGTTCGGAGAACAGGCAGTACCATTACGGAAAAATTGCTTAGGATCCTATGAAATTTTCAATACATATTTTAGGATTCTTAGGGATCTTAGATTATCCTATATAAATTGCTGATACGGGTACAAAAACCGTACTAGCAGCAAGAGTAAATCACATTTCCACTGACCTGACAGACGATAAAATGGTCATCAATACAAAGCATACTTCAGTCGTTTCCAAATGGTGTATGCAATCGCCAAGTCACCAAGTATCAACAAAGAACGTGAAAAACAAAGGCCTCTGCTATCGTTTCTTCACTTACAAGATTGCATGTACAAACTACTGTAGAATGAAAACCCTTGGGCAAGAACTGGCAAAAAGAGGAATTTAGCTCTTCCTGTCAATTGTCCCCCTCCAGGTTCTCCACAATATTTATCTTCGAAATCTCGACTGGGGTGTTTGATTATTATGTACCCACAGAAAACATGAAACACGAACCTCCTGTTCTGCTCCTTTTAGGAGGATAGTAACATGTGTTTACATAAATTGGATCATGCTCTGAGGTAATTTAAGAGTGTTTTAGGAGAAATTAGTTGTGTTCTTGCATATTTTCAGGTAATACGAATGTCACGGTGGTTGATGGAGTTGAGCAGAAGATTCCTGAGAACCTTCAAGGGATATTCAAGTTCCTAGACGAGAAAGGATGGGGGAAACATGTTGTGTTTGACGAAGTACCTCTTACCCTGGGAACTGAGGGTCCACTAGATGAAAAGAGTCTCTCCAAGTACTGGAAGGGGATCTCACGTTTCAAGGAGAGTGTAAAAAGCCTTACATTTGCATTTCGTCCGAATGATGCCTCTTACGTGACGCAAATAGATCTAAAGAAAATCAAGATTTCGGGCTTTAGCGTGGAAGTCTTGAATATCGTGAAAAGGAACACACGCCATGTGTCCGATTTATTCTTAGCCCTTGGCAACTACGTACGCAGGATTTTTGTTTGCAAGGAACCAACCCTTCGCGACATGGAATTCCCGGAACCTGAGAAGACATTGAAACCAATGTTATTCCCCTTCCTTTCATGCTTCAATCTTCATGACATCTGCCACAGCAGCAAGTCGTGTTGGGCAATCAGATCCTCACATACCTTACTGTCAATTTTCAAAGGGAGTGAAGGAGCCGCGGAACAGAAGTCCCTATATGCTGTTGTGGACACGATCTTCAAAAGAGATCGACTAATGAATACTCTGAAATACATATTTAAAAGTGAGGTCGGATTTGTGGACTCACATGGAATATTACGCGCTACATCGCCAAGCTCCATTGTAGTCGTGACTTCGGACCAGATATTAGGATGGCATTCTAATGCATCAATCGTTATCCTCGACCTCATTGGGTCTAATTGGAGGAATTATCTTCGCATGATGTCTTCATGCCACAAGAATGTCACCATTGCCTTGGAATATGATGTTCCTCTAATAGGAAAGTATTTTGAGTTATACAAAGAGACACTGAAAGAACCACTTCTTGGGAATGACACTAAGGACAAGGAAAACCTATTGGAGAAAGTGAAGATCGCAGTGCGAATGGAACGCCAGAAGGAAATGAAAAAACTGGATGAAACTAAATTGGATATTTTTAATCACATTCTTCAACTGAATTTGGAAGAATCTCAAGACATGCTTAGTGCCAATGAAGATTTTGAAGACAGCTTGACTGTGATTTTTGGGCCTCCATGCTCAGGAAAAAGCACAGAATTGGTTAAAAGAATAGAGTACATTATTTCTCATCAGGCAAAAGATCGGCGCGGAATCCTTCTGCTTCACATGGGAAGCATTCTCAGTCAAAACAACTCGTTGGATCGCCTCGACTGTCATAAACTCAATAACTTAGATATAGAGCTGACGGAAGCGTTGCCCCCTAGGGAAATCATCAAGTCCGAGAGGTTGCACAGAGTGCAGAGGAAGTTACGATGCTCAAAAATCCACATACTCGTTGATGATTACTGCATCCAATCTGCAAACACTGAGGAAGAAGTGAATGAGTGGAAACATACCCTTGAAGAATTGAACAAGATGAAAGGGAACCTTTTCCTGACGGTCGTTTTCCAATCTCACGCAAAAGGTGGCAGAAAAATTCCATGACGTCGCTGATGTCTTATTTCAAGAATGAAGCGCCCAAAGTGGAGGTTATCGAGCTCAATTCATGTCATTCTGCTTACCTTACAGACCCAGAGCTTCTCCAACATATTTGTAGCAATGAGACCAATGAAAAATTATTACTCGAGACCAAAAGCCTTTACACAGCGTCCAGCGCAGGTGCATTGGTTGATGGCCCCAAACCTAAGCGTTACAGCATGCGCTACAGTTGTAGTGGCAATCATGGGACTTACCAGTGCAAGGGACAGGATTATTGTGTGCCCGACATGGCTGCCTTTATATGCTTTTCCTATGCATTGGAACAAGGTATTCCAGAGCTTGTATTAGTGTCAGATGAAGATCTGATGAAGTTCCTGATGTATTACAGTGAAGAAAAGAAGAGGTGTGAAAGGGTGCATTTTGTTCATCCAGAAGATTTTCGAGGATGTGAATCCAAATCTATCCTCACTGTTAATGTGGAAGATTCCTGGCTTCTGGAGAGCTTATCTAGAGCTCAAACAGATCTCCTGATCATTGATTTCTTACCAGATCATCAAGATTTTTGGTGTACCATGCAGAAAGAGGGAAGAGTGGAGGTCGAGGTTATCAATAACAGCATTGATGACGATGAAGAAACCCTTGCGAAGCTCATCCACATTGGAGATTTTAATATGGTTAGTCTCTCAAACCCTATATTTCCCCCATGTGCCCTTTCGTGCTCTTCTCTATCTCCCGGGTCATACTATCCCTGATATGTTACATGCAAGGCCTACGACCAGGTGTTACATTCGACACAGTTCTTAGTTTTGATGGGCCTACTCCGCACCACTGGTAGCCCAAGGGATATAACCAAATAGTTGATCTTATTTGAAAGGACTTCAATATATCCTGACATCTTGGAAGACAACATACGTACATATATTAGGGGCATTCCAAAATGTATTGCCAATGTCATAATATTGCCTAATCCTAATTATATTTTGGGTATTATATTTTGTTTTCCAGAGAGTCAAATAACATTAATTTTTTAGTATTTTTGTGCAAAATGGCGGAATGTAGCATTATTCAGTAGATCACCTCCTGGGCAGATGACCTGATGACCGAAAATGATTTAATGAACTAATGACTATCCTACGTAATGGAGCGCTGAAGGCAAGATCGTAGAGAAATGACCTTAAAGAATCAGAAAAAAACGTAAATAATAACCGTAAAGAGTGAAGAATAAGTAACGATTTGCGGTTCGAGTATTTTGTATATATTTTAGCACAGCCATCCAAGTTTTTTCCATCCCTCATCACACCTCAACACGAGATAACTCGAGGGTGGACCACAAATGAATAAAAAGTTGTGATGATTAAAATAAATAACCATCGCGACCCACGCCTTGAGAACCTCGGGCCTAGAATTTATATGAAAGAATGTGTTTATCCTAGATGGTGCGAGAGTCAGTGTTGCAGCTGGGACAGAGCTCAGTTTCGAAGGGGAAAAGGTAGGGAACGAGATAATCCAATTGGGGATAGGAGAGAGGAGGGACAGGCAGACTGGTAGGCATTTAAATGGGTTGGGAGGGTTCTTGATGGATTCACTTAGATGAAGGGATTCTTGATAAAAATGGACCTATAAAAATCCGATTATGTGTTAGGATAAAGGATGAGGGGAAATTGTGTAAATATTTCTCATGTGATTATTTGTTAATAGGCTGACAAGATCCTCTCGGAATCGGATCTGCTCAAATTCATGGATTTAGAGTTGAAGAGCAAGAACTACCTCATTGTCATCCATATGTATTCATGCATACGTGTGAAGATAGAGGAAGTGAAGAAAATGAAGAGGAGAATTGCTGAGAAAATGAGTCATGCAATTAACCGGGATGCAGATTTGAATGCACAATGGACAATGAGATTCTTCGAGGATGACGATCATAAGAAAAAGAGCAGTTATTGGATTCTTGTGATGTCACAAACGAGAGCAGATATCGATGCCATTCGGGAACTTTTCTCCCTATGGGATCTTAAAGCTTGGGGTTCACCGTATTATCTAACCAAATGGGCGAATTATCAGACTCTATTTACATGCCCACGTCCATATAACTCACAATTGAGGGATTTGACAAGTTCATTATTTGTTCCTCGAACAGTTCGGGGATCTTGTCATGTTTGCACTCAACAGAGTTCCACCTTCTACCTTCGTTCCACTTGCCCGTGTGAATCATCAGTTTATGACAGTGCATAGTGTTATATGGTCATGCATGGTCTTTTATATGCCACGTTCTGTCTAATAGAATACCTGAATTGTGTCAATTATATGTTCATTTTGATAAGAGATGTTGAACAGTCAAAACATGACATGGAACAAGGAGGGGCACACTGGGTCCTGTTCACGAACCAGGCGAGGTAGAAGGGATGAGTTCTCACACGGATGACGTCGCGAGCATCAACATGAAGAAATTCGATCAAGAGCTAGACGTGAGCTGTGAGAAATTGTTGGATACGAGCACAAACGATCGCAAAGCTTTGTTCTCTGCCAAGCACGAATTTCACCGCTTAGGCAATAACTAGAGAAACATGGGCAGCGGAGATCCTGAACTTATGAGTTGAATGCGAAAGCGTGGTTGCAACAGGCTCATGTTCCCATCTCAGCATGAAGAAAGCGGAAAGAAGCTTTCTGAATCTGAGCTATTGAAGGAATCAGAGGACAGGAAACGCTTGGAATGATACATGTGGCAGTGATCGATAAGGTCTCAAAAGTTACACTAGAGAAGCAGGCAATTCATTGATATTTGCGTTGACATAACATACATCAACTGCAGCGCAATTTGTTCTGAGTACTTTGAATTTTACATTGTGGAAGATAACCGACATTTCTGAGAGCTCAAAGAGGAAGTTGAAAAATGGAGTTGGGTCCAACGTTTCGGGCGAATTCAGGATCCGAAATATATCCGTGAATGCAAAGTGAAAGGCCGACATGAAATTTTAATCAGAATGGGTTCTCACTCACCATGTTTCTAAGCACCCTATTGGCGATGCAGACGCGTCGCCTGTGGAATCTTTCAAGCAAGCCAACAATTTGATCAGTCAGAATGGTGTGTGGTGCCATAGCAAAACCTGCACAAATAGCTGGCTATAATTTTTCTTACGGAAGGCAAGATTAAGACTGTTCTTCATTTGTCTCGCAGGGGACAAGCTTATTTTACAACTTTAATGGTATATTGGACATTTCAACACTTTCTTTGTTTTTCCTAACATTCTCCACATGCGATTAGTGATCATTTTTCATTGAAATTAGCATAGCTTTTTCTTTTCATCTCTTCATTTCATTCCATTTTCATTTGGTTGCATTTATTCGTAGCAATCCATGCTGTTCTTAATGTTAGGATTTTCATTAGAGTTGTTTTCATCACATTTTTTCTTTATTAATGTTATTAGTTCCTATTTCTTCTCTTTAATGTTCAGTTTCGTCTTCAGATCTTCATTATTATAAATGATGACCATTTCAATTTTTTGTTCTAATGCGTAATGCCTACCACTCCATAGTTTCTTTTTCTTCGAGGAAGACAAGGAAAGACGTAGATACAGCGGCATGATCTTTTCCCCTCAACGGTACCGCCGTTCAATATGCACAGTGGAGAACCCATCGCCATTACAGTTAAAATTCGGCACCACGTTCCATTTTTTATGTTTTCCATATCTCTCGCCATGAAAGGCATAATGCACAGTAGAGACGAGATCGTTGATAGAGAGGACCTCCTCGCACCTCTTGGACATTCTTTTTGTGCATTTTGGCATGACCCGAGCCGAACTCAAGTAATCGCCGATGACGTCATCGCTGCAAGTATTAATGAAACGCTAAATATTGCACAATCAAGATATTGACATTGAAGACTGTCCAACGCCTATGTGCTGTTTAATGGAAGTTTTTCCTCAAAACAAAGCAATTACTGCCAAGGAGACACGTCAGCTGACAGCCTACAACTTCACTCAATACCTTGCCTGTCCGTGATACACGTCATTTTAGGGAATACCCGTTCCCTGCAGGAAATGGATTTTAAATACGGAATTAGTTATTTGGTCTTCACAGCGAATTTCTTCACCATGTCTCTCATCAATAACCCCTCCCAATGAGAGAACTCGTGGAAAGCAAATCATCTCTACATTCCATCTTTCCACTTCTTAATTGGCCTAAAGAGTGCTAAATAATGGTAATGACTTTGAATCCAAAGGAGTACCAACATTTGGGAAATTGTGACCTTTTGGAAGTAAGAGTTTGCAGTACCCTCGAATCGAATTTGGATTATTCCTAGCGCATACCAACGGCTTCAACTTGGACCGGTCTGGCGGATTGAGATCGGGTGAGGAGACACACCGTTTGGCAGTGTATTTCAAGTCCGGAAAATTGTCCCAGCACCAGTTTCCTCTCATTCGGACCTCGTGGGCTCTGGCTACCTGGGACACGCCATATGCCTGGTGGGTGGACCGTCACGGCGAGCGTCAATTTTACTGGGACGGGGCGCACGCCGGGGGAACACATATGTAATTGCGGCATCACCGACGACTGCATAGAGCCCACGCTACCCTGCAACTGCGACGCCGAAGCTCCCCAGTGGGAATCGGACGAGGGAGCCATCACTAACGGAATGGCACTGCCCATAACCGAGCTCCGATTCCGTGGCTTCCGATTCGACGCCCAGAAGGCGAAACATACGTTAGGAGCTTTGGTCTGCAGGGGTCATAGGCCGGCAGGTGACCCGACGGAGTCGTGCTCGTCTCTCCGCCGAGCTGGACACGCTCGCACGGGTTATTACCTCATCGGCGTCGAAGAAGGGCGGTTGGATGTCGTTCTCTGCCGGATGGATTTGGAAGACACCGACTAAGGATTCCAATTGGAGACAGGTGCCCGCATCTCCAAGGAAGGCGTATATTTCGATGCCTACCACACAGATGTGTGGGAAAATGCAGGCAGGATCCCTTTCGATCTCATTGACGTCAATATAGGCAATGCAATGGAACCGAGCAGCGGAATTTACTCCTTTCAATTTCATTTTCACTCTCACGTGCCCGATACCCAAGTATGGATCAGAAGAAACGCAGGAAGCAAAGGCGCATTGGTGAGAGAAGTCGACGGCACGATGGCAGGCCAATCCATCCTACTCTTTCTCAATTCGGGCGACGAAGTCGACGCCTATTTGTACTCTGGAGAAGTCTCCTCAGCCACCACTAGTACTACCCATTTTGTGGGATATTTGTTGTATCCCATGTAGAACAAAGAATGGAATAATGCAGTAGGCCATGTTGAAGTATGCTTGATATCCGCAATTTTTTTTATCGACTACTCTTTTACGATCTGCACGATAATAATAAAAAATGGCCTCCTACTCGATGCGATGTACCCGTGCGACTGATTTGCGACATGGAGACAGGTCGGGCCACAGGAAGAATTAGTCAGGTCTTAAAGGCCGAAGAGCTACCAGATGATGCACCTATCGGAAGTTAGACTCCTATTTCGCTCTTTTCAGATCCGGTACCCATCATTATTCTTCACGATGATGAAACAAAATTCCAATGAAAAAGACGGAGGACGGAGCAGCGTCCGGATCCAGACTGACCCAAGCTCCCCCGTATTGGGTCGATTTCTCGCTCTTTCGGCAAAAACATAGAAAGACTTGGTTGGAAAGAAAGTTCTCGGAATTTCTTGAATATCCAGTACAATTTTTTTCCAGAGCATGCTAGAATGTTCTGCGTGTGTTTATAAGTAGGTCGTGTCCTTCGGCATACAACCGTATATTATTACAGCCCTGGTGCTCTCCAGCCATGAACCAGCCCTACCCTCTTACTAAGGAGCAAGTTCGCCTGCTTCTT
>CAJPEV010000477.1:28048-114533 GCA_905338385.1 Darwinula stevensoni
AGACGACCTGAAAACCGATTTGGCCAACTTTTTCGTAGCGCAGCCGCCAGAGTTCTATTGGAATGGCATCCATAGTTTGCATAAACGTTGGCGTGAAGTGATAGAGGCCAATGGTGATTACATTCACGATTGAGATGATTTTGCTTTTAAATAGACTGGGTTGTAATAATTGTTCATGAAATTCCGAGAACTTTCTTTCCAATCAGATAGTTTTGGCAAGTGGTACATCGCAAGTACCACTCGACGGATGATCCACTTCGGAAGTCTTTCCCTCGTTGTTAAATTTTAATTATCAGCTAGAGAAATTCAATATGGAATCAGATGTAAAGGGAAACGTTGAGATCCACGAGAGCACTAAAGACGTAGCATCGGGAAAATAAATAATTAACTTTTAAATTAATCAATTAATCAACATGTTATATTTTTGTGCAAGCCTACAGACTGTGACAATAAATATGATACCACTTTCACCTTCCTACGACTTCTCCTTCACAGTAAGGTGATTCGCGTACCTGCGTAATATACAGGGTCTTCGTATTTGATGGAGTATCTCTTGTTCGGGCGCTGGTTCACGTTGGTGCGAAATTCCAGAACGTTGTGTTTTCGTACAACTTGTCTCCCGAAAATGGTTCGCTCCATGGAAAGTTCGATTCGCAGACACTGAAGATTGCTGATTAGGATTACCTCCGAGATATAGGCTATATATGATCGTTTCCATTGTCGAGGGTGTGAGATGGCACTTAGTTAAGTGTTGATTTAGCTGTTAAGCGATGAGACGGGATTCCACGATTTCCAGCTGGTATGAAGTGATCCAAGCTTGAAGGCGACCAATGAGAATGACATTGCATCTGTCCGTGTTTTGCTGCCTGCACCAGAAAGAGCTACACTAAACACCCTGCCCCCCCCCCCTTTGTTCAAAGCGCGATTCTCGAGTGTCCTCACGGGGACCGGCTTGCGAACGACCGTGTAGGCGATCGTTTTTAGTGCCCCGAGGCCATTCCAAGCGCTGAATTGGAATGTGAACATTACTTGACTCCCTTCTAGCCTAGGTTTCTTAAAGAGCATCTACCTAAATTTTACTCTGAGACAAATGCTTAGAACTTAATTCCCTTTGCCTTAAATAACAACCAACAACGGGCTCACTAGCAACATCTACTGGCGGAAGCACTAATTACACGTCTGGGATTATTTACCCCCACACCTGCTGTCTGTGTCACATACTTTTGTCCTCTTACCGTGGCAGTATGCTTAGAAAGGTATTGACTACTTGGCAATCATGTCTCGAAATTCGAAACCCGAAAATAAGTTCCCTAAAGCATCCACGAGTGGAAAATTGAGTCGTCCAAAGTATACGGTCAGTTCTCCCACAAAAATATGCATCTATAGTAGAACGCTGCGATATGCGATGTATTTCTCGGCAGATATACCGTGGCTCGATGTTGCGGTATTTCGGTGATACCGGCAAGGAGAGGGGGGGAGGGGGGGGACTTTAGTGACGATTTATTAGAAACCCCTCTCACTGCGGAAGAGAGTGAGTGTTTTTTTTTCCATTGTGATGACGTCCAGTTAGTTGCACATCTGTATTATGCCCTTCCACTGAAGGAAAGGGGGTTTGTTCGTTTCAACCAAATAGAATGAATTCGGTTGGCGTTCCCAAGGTTAACGCTTTAATGCTTCACGTAGCAGATATGCTACATCTAACTCGTATAGACGATCGTGACTGACTGACTGACTGACGCTAATTCTAACCATGTTCTAGAAGGTTAGAAATCTGAAAATTGGTACACATGCACCTTTTGGGATGCAGAGTTCAGAAAAAATCCGACTTTAGAGGTACATGCCCTGGGGGTACACATTTTGGGGGAAACGTTTTCTTTAAATATATGTTGTGACTGATGAGGAAGGCATTCAGAGAGATGACAGGAGGTGCTGGGTTTGGTGGTGTAGTAATAGCAGCTCTCACTGGCAATCAGAAGGTCCGGGTTCAATTCCCGGCCATTTCTGGCCTTAAAAATTTTTTTTTTCCTTTCATGTCCCGTTACTCATTCCCCCACAATAACATTATTCAGAAAAACGGAGAGACATGTAAAGCAGAAACTTCCAAAGGACGTGCCAAAAGACTTTCCACCCTATATGTCACGTATTTTAATGGGGAAGTACTTTAAAGTCGTGTTTCTCATTTCGCAAAAAATGCATGAATTAATCACTATCCAAGGTAATAGAGCGCCGAAGGCGCGACGAGTAGCTAGTACCAAATAATCCTTTTTAGAATGTGCAGGTAGCGAGCTCCTGAGGTAAATCTGTTTGTAGCAGATGGTCAACAGCCCGGTCCTTATACCTAGCAACTACGCGGCCGCTTGGTGCCATACACTCCTGGTGGCAAGGAAATCAAAACCAATCTGACTTCGTCATATGGCAGATTGACGTTTTTGATTTAATTTTCTTAAACTTTACGGTCATCCATGGTCCGAGTTCATCCGAGGCTCATCCACCTTTTACATTTTCTTTCGTGTTGAGGTATGTACGAATGTTGACGAACCGACTGACCCAAACAGCATGTTTATGTTAATTTTACGTAAAATGAATGCAAAGTCTTTGTCCATTTTATATCATTTTTACGAAAACCATTGTCAAGAAAATGTCAACATGTTTGTAGAAATGTCACCTCTGTGATACGTAAACGGTGATATAAAATTAACGTAAATTTTACATTCCTGTTTGCATTCCAAACAGCATATTTACATTCATTTTGCGTAAGATTTATGTTAATTTTCGCCTGGCATTCATGCATATTTAAAGAGTCAATCAGTCCCATTGAAGAAAATTGATATACCGAACCTCCTATTCCTTTACGTTCTTCAGAACTCTATGGTGCATGGACGAGTACACGAGTATTCATCCTCACCAGCACTCAAGAGTACCAAAGTGACATAATGTTTCCTCCTCCCGTACTGGAACCTCGGGAGGAGGAATAGACGTTCAAAGGAGCTCCCTTCCTTTTAGGATAGAAAAGATATAGTAATTGTGGGGTCTGGGATGCTACTCTTCCCTAATCCCGTGCACTGCTGTGATAAAATGCTTAACTTCAGCATTTAATGATTCCCCGAGTCATATATTATGAAAAAATATATTATAATTTCATGTTTTCCATATATATATTCATGGATTGCATAATAAAAAGTAAAAGGATGGTAATAAAACCACAACTTAAGTTTCATATGGATGGTGTGATGTTAGTTTTTCATAAACCTGATATCATGAACTTCACGTCAGATGGAGTGACGTCTAGTTGATGTAAAATACACGTACATATAGAAACGTAAATATTGGAACGTAAATTTTACGTAAACGTGATGTCATTTTCATGGCGATCGCAAGAAATTTACATTGTTCGCAAAAAATTTATATCTTGTTTACGTGAACATGCTGCTTGGGGAGTTCTCTAGTATCCATGCAGCGTGGGTTAGAAAGTTGAAAATGCTGTTTCTGGGAAATGAGCAACAATATCATTTTTGGGCCAAGTGCTTACAAACTTGATTTAAGAAAAAAATGTTCCACTTGACCCGTGTTCTAGGACGTGAGTGAAACCTATCATATTTTTCCTCCAAAAAATAAAAAAATCAGGCATTAAAGGATTAATAGGATTCCTTGATTAGTAGACAGGAAATTGTTTGACTCTGCTAGTTGAAAATTGAACCCCAGATGCAGATTGGGATATTGAGATGTAACGACGCTGTGACCTCAATCCCGTTGCGAATGCGTCGCTTTCCAATAGAATTGAACTAGAATAGAGTCAATGTATGAGACAAAGAGAGAAAGACCGGCGACGCAATCCTTCAGCATTATTTGCTTCTCTTAGCTTCAAATTTCCAGTCGAGTGGATGAGCATGGTAGAAGGTAGAGGTAGAGAAAGGCACTGGATTCGAGTTTGTCGTCATGTCTCCCTTTAGAGAACTGGAACTCCCTTCAGCTTAGATCGCAATGATTTCTCTCGTATTTAAAGATCTGCAACGATTACTTTTATTGTAAAAGAAAAATGCAGTTCACATCTCTCATGGGTGAGTATGGGTGGACTGTATCTTCCACGGACTTCCTTATCTTAGGCTCACACGATAAAATGTTACTTTCCCTGGCATAACGCGGATACAACTCGACCGATATGACATGACTTAAAAGGTGGAGTCAAGCAGAGACGGCTTTCCTGGCACACGTGATATAGACCTCCTCATCCAACTGGTATAGACTGGTATAGACCTCCTCATCGATAGCGCACTCGCGCATTGAAACATTTTGTGGTCAGCATGACGACATCGTGTAATGAATTCGAAAACCTCGCTAATGAATATCAATAATAAATGAACATAACCATCATCATCTATGAGTATAAACATGCGAAGTGAAAGCCCCACACCTCCAGCAGCACTGGTAAGCTGCGATACCAGAACTTTTGCCAAACGGATAAAATACCGTTGATGTCGATAGCGTCAGAGAGATTCAATAACGAGGATCAAAACCTCACAAACATATTTAATACATTCATACCGATTAAAATCCCTTAACTTCCAACATACCAGACCAAAAGAAACAGCGAGGAGAACCAACTCCGATTCCACCTTTTTTCTAGTCTCTTGCACCCATGAACCAAGCCATTAAGTCGTGTTTATGATAAATGTTGGAGACGCTATGAGCCTGTTATGAACTCAATTCGGGAGCGTAGTTCCCCAAATGTGGGTCAGGACTTCTTAACCCTACAAGCGGTAACTGTCGATCACTCGACAATTCACCGGTCACAGGGTTTAACCTTGCCGTTTCCAGGTTAAAAATAAAATTGAACAAATAAATGAGCGGTTAGTAAGAACAACCCAATTCACCCAAACACCAGCCAAAAGAAAGAGCTGACGGGATGGAACAGATTCAGAATACCAAACCATACATATAACCAATCACATTCAGTACAACAATGGACGTAGCGGCTGAATGTAACTAATCAATTGTTTGATAACAACGGGAAAGATCTTCGTGGCATTTATTAATTTGGAAGGTATTATAAAGTATGGCAGAGTATAGAGCTGAAAGTGGCCTCAGACAATTTTTAGACCAGAACTCCCAAAATTGAATGGACTCGATGCAAATAACGGCAAGCAAGGAATAATTTGATGGTAAGCCGTAGATATTCGAAGATATATGTTACTTCCAAGTGCGCACACAATTTACCGAATTGCAGTCATATACTTATGCAATGACAAACTAGCTAATTGCATTAAAATGTGTTAATTATCCGCTCTTCTCCGGAAATCTCAATAGCTCAGCCTTTACTGAGAAAATCAAAGTTGTTCCGTGAGAATTGATACGAGTTTATTATAATTTAGTCCATGGCAGACGTGCATTAAATAGATTAATGCACTGCATGAACAGTCTTGATTTAATTCAGCAATGATACTTTTGACCAAGTGGGTAGAATTCTAGGTTTATCGGCTCTGTCACCATCTAATTAAGGTAGAGGCAAACGAGAGATGGTCATGATCCGAAAACTAGGGGTATTGCTTTCTCCTGCTGAAATTATAAGTTAAATTACGGGGGAAAAGGTCAAATCACTGGGGAAAAAATTAGGTAAACGGAATGGATTTGTGCAGTGCAAGACCACCAGATTAGTTTCCAAGAACACCAACAAATGTCATACGATCATTCGGCAGGCTCTCTCACAATGAGTCAAGTCGTACTTCATCACGACCTCCCATCCCAGTTCATTGAACACTTCAACCGAAGAGCATCCATTCCCCCCAACTGCATATATATTTCCATCCAATGACACGAGGCCGTGCATCTTGCGTCCCTCGACCATGCAGGGTCCCTCCCTCCATGCGTTTTGTTTCGTGTCGTAAACGTACATGTCTCGTCGGCATATTCCTCCGCTGGAGAGTCCTCCGGTGAGAATGAGCTGTCCTTCGTGAGAGGCAAGAGCGGGATGCATTCTGTTCTGAGGGAGAGGAGCGCACAGTTCCCATTTTGGAGCTCGGAGATCCAGTCTCTCGTGCCGTTTGCTGTTTCTTCCTCCGACGACATGAAGGCAAGAGTCGTGTAAACACCCTCCGGCTCCGTGTCGGGCACATGTCATATCAACGAGTTTAACCCAGCAGGACGCCAACGTGTCAAAGCGGAACGCCCACCGCTGATTGTCTGTATCCCATCCCCCGCAAGTGAACAGCGACGCATCAGAGGCAGCAGTCGCCGGCCACTGCAAATCCTTAGGAGGCTTCTCGCCTTCCTCCCATAGGCCCTTGTCGAGGTCCAAGATCTTCATCTCGCCGCATCCTGTCATGTAAATCTTCCTGTTGATGGCAGCAAAGGCTCTGTAGAACTCACCATCTTGAGGAAATGGGGACGGGATGACCTCGTCAATGTGCCAAGCTGCTCTCGGATCGATACGATAAATCTTTTTTTCATCCTTCTTCTGCCCGAGACACCAAAACTGCTTCGATAGAATTCCTCGTGATCGGGTTTTCTCCTTTGGAACAGTGTGCCTGAGCTCTGGAACGTGATAGTCCCTTGCATCTATGCACAGGTGAAGACACTTTGGATTGTCAATAACGCAGGGATCCGTGAGGACCACAGTCTTGAGATAATCGTATGGCAGAAGTGGAAGACGAACTTTGCCGAGGAGTTCCGGCCAATGGCATTTGCGACTTTCGTCCTGATCCAACCATTTTTTTGTTGCTTCATAAATTTTCCTCTCGGAGACGTCCAAGTCGTCTCGATCTAAGAAAGATTTGAGTGTTTCCAGAGAGACGCTGATGAATTCCTCCATGTGGATGAACTCGCCAAAACGCCTGGAAACAAGTTTGTTAGCAGCTTCCCTCAAATCTCTGCAATCATATCGTTCAGCGATGCTGAAAATCCGGAATGCGTTCTCGGGTCGCAGGAATTCCTTAAGAATCACGGTCATCTTGTCGTAGAGTCGCTTGAGCCCGAGAAAATGAGCGTGTTCGAGCGTGGCCACCGCGCCTTCTTCCCCTTCGACGATGACTCCCGTCCCATGGATGTAATCCCAAACCGGTTTGAAACCGAGCTTGGTGAAGCCTTCAAACCTGATTCTCCTCTCGGAGGACAAGGAGTTCTGTCACCTCTTGTTCATCGGCTTCATGCCGCTCTGGCGCCGTTCCTAGGGGAACGTGCTCACTTTGGCGAGCAGAAGGTGGTCGTCTTGCTGCAGCGTGGTCGAGCCAGGTCTCGGGAACATCTTGGCAATCTCCCTCGCCAGGTCGTTGTGATCATCCCAGTCCTTCATCACCATCTTCCTCGTGTTTTCGGTGATGGCAACCGTTGCCATTTCTCTCCAAGGTCGTCAGGTATTACACACTGCACACTGGGAATCCGCAAGGTGCACGTGGAGACCCACGATGATAATGTACGAATGGAAAGTTTCCGCACACATGTACTCCTGTCCAGGCTTTGATAACGCCGTCACCATGGTAACGTTGATATGCTGCACATGAGAGAACAATGAACCAATTGCGAAGGGAATGAAGAAGGAAAGTTTCAGAAAACTATGGTCCCTGCACATTTCCAACCGATGAAGAGATTATTTTTTACACACAGCAAATAATAAAGGCGAGATCCCGCACCCTCAAGGGTGTGCATGCTTTGTCACTGGAGGAGAGCCACCCTAGTTGTGAGCATGATCACCATGAAAGTAGGGTGAGAATGCTCATCGTGGTGTCCAGCACCCTTGACTGTTGCATGGCCACCCTCGGGTGCAAATGTCTCACCTTCTTCTCGATATAGCATGGGTTTTTTTATACACCCTAAGGCATCGCCCCAGGCGATATAACCATTCACTCAGGAATACCATTAATAGCTACTCTCCTTCCTTACTCCTGGAATTCCATATGCACCCTTTGGAGATTCATTCTCACCTTTCATAGTGATGCAATCATGACTATGGAAAGCTCATTGAATATTAAATCCATAATTCCCCACATTATTGACTATTGGCTTCAATTGATGTGAGGCTATTACATTGCTGAAATCAGAGTGTAATGTACTACAGGGTGTTCCAGAAGTCACACACTATGTNTGACTATGGAAAGCTCATTGAATATTAAATCCATAATTCCCCACATTATTGACTATTGGCTTCAATTGATGTGAGGCTATTACATTGCTGAAATCAGAGTGTAATGTACTACAGGGTGTTCCAGAAGCCACACACTATGTAATGCTTATTAACTATATGTAATAAACTTTGCTACAGATTGATTAATTATGACATTATCTGAAGACAAGCGGGTGGAGATTATTCTGTTGCGTGGAAGTGCGAGTAATCGGAAGGTAGCAAGAATCTTTAATGAGTCACATTCTGACCGACAAACAAATATCCCACACATCTGGTAGCAGATTGTCACACAAGTTCAAGAGTACCGGAAGTGTCCTTCATATCGCAGTGGGGCACCCAAAACCGTATCTGAGGAACATCACTTGCAGTGTTGGCGTCGTTTTCGAAAAGTCCATGAGATTAAACATTAGGTTAAACCAGTCCGTGTCATCAGTGAGGGCTCGTGATATTTAGCGCTAGCGGTTCGTCTATGGAGGCAGGCCCTTCCCCTGCCTACCTTCATTTCATTTCGAAGTGGCAAAAACGTAATGTAGGGCAAATCTGTGAATTCCGCAACGACTTTGAATCCCAAGTATTTGGTCCCTTCTTTCATTGGAGCGGACGGCGTCCGTGTGGACAGGACCATGTTCTATTATGTCTTCGATGAAACGTGAGGAAAAGACAAAACGGACGACTCGAATCACATAAGGATTTCTCTCATTAGATTTACAGGGTTAGGATTTTGTCGCGATCATCCTTCCTGAACGTATGCCGTAAACTATCCTGGTGATATCATTTTATTTCAAGACCGTGAAATTATCATGCTTTCGATTTCCAATGTTGAAACATAATTTGCCAACCCTCCTCTGCCGTCGGGAGAAATGTCCCAGCAAGAAGTTTAAGGGTCGAGCATTCAGGTGATTGCGTTTTTTTTTCTTTGGGGAATACAGAGAATTTATCATGAGGACCGATGGCAGGTGGAGGCTGCCAAGACACGACGAACGAAAGCCAGCAGACGGCCGGGACTTGAACCCGGACCTCCTGATTGCCGGTTAGGTGTGCTACCATTACAATACCCAAACCGGGCCATACGGTTACAGTACCTATCATCACACATGAGGTTTTCTGTCCCAACGAAAACGGGCACTCTCACCCTCTGTTCAACGTGGCTACCCCATGATGAAGGTGCGCTCGCACGCAACTTCGTGCTTGCCCATTCTACGACCCACACCTCCTCACATTAAAATTACAACTTCCTTTCTTATCTTTCGCAACTAAAATTAGCACCAAGGCAATCTACTCATCAAGAGCTTGCGATTGCCATATCCCATGTACCATTCGACGTGTGATCCACTTCGGATGTCTTTCCCTGGGAAAATTTTCAATTAGCAGGAAGAGAGATTCAATTAGTAATCATATGTAACGGCAGTCGTTTAGGTGAAATAGACTGCATAGTCCGATCCAAAAGAGACCACTAAAGACGTGGCGTCGTGGAAAAAATGCCAATTAACTTCTAAATTAATTAATCAATTAACACATATTTTTGTGCATGGTTTGAGACCATGACAATCGATATGAGACCACTCTCACCTCCATACGACCTCTCCTTCATGGTAAGGCGATTCGGTAAACTGCGTATTATATATGTAGATCCCTCGATATTATTATCTAAAGATGAAAGACAGCCCACGGAGACGTCTGGCAATACTGGCCCTAAGGAAGGAAGAAGAGGAATTTAGGCTTTAAGACAAACCCACGCCCACGACGTGAATAATGATTTCGCACAGACGAACATGTCTCCA
This sequence comes from Darwinula stevensoni, assembly GCA_905338385.1. Lineage (NCBI taxonomy): Eukaryota > Metazoa > Arthropoda > Ostracoda > Podocopida > Darwinulidae > Darwinula > Darwinula stevensoni. The sequence goes on from CAJPEV010000477.1 coordinate 37,943, forward strand.
AACCTTCTTTAATCGTGTCTATATCCTCGCGAAGAGACAAGAGCACACGGACAGGGGGCGGGTACAGGGTACACAGGGGAACACAATTTGCGGAACAATACGTTGAAATAGGTACCGTGGTTGCAGACGTCGGTATACCATAGGGGATAATAGGTATACCAGTAAGTCTTTATAGAAATTGAATCCAGCACAATACACAGCTATTTTGGGAACTTAACCGCTTCACATCATTTGAATCTGATAGTCGATCAATAGGGAAGATCCAGTACCGAACATGTTTTCCATAGTCGAAAGATTGCGTCACTCATGAAAAGTGAGAACGAATCTTCGAAGTGTGCGTATGGAAATCCAGGTTTGAGAATGGAAAGTGACCATTAATGGAATTCCCAAGGTAATATTTATTTGGCCTGGTGCGATGCCGAAGGGCGTATCCCGCCTATCAAAAAATGGGTGCTATCTTGAAAAGAGGGTGAGGCATTTGCACCCGAGGGTGGCCATGCAACAATGAAGGGTGCTGGACGCCACGGTGAGCATTCTCACCCCACTTACATGGTGATGATGCTCACCCCTAGGGTGGCTGTCCAGTGACAAAGCATGCACACCCTTGATGGTGCAGGATCTCACCATTATTGTTTGCTTTGAGGCACAGAAGGCGCGGAACTGACCCACACCAACTTCGAGTAACGATCAAGTCGAAAAGTTTTTCCTCATTCCCGAGTAGGGAATGGACGCCCTCAAGAAAGTAATTTCATGGTCTCAACAGTTCATTGGTTGTTGGATCTGGAGAAGTCTGGGATGTTCTTGATCATGAAGGCTGGGATGTTCTTGATCATGAAGGCTGGGATGTTCTTGATCATGAAGGCTGGGATGTTCCTGGTCATTCCGAAAAACATTCTTGTTGATCTTGAGTGATCTTGAGGCCATGTTGGACCGGAAGACAAGGCTGGCCCCCGTGATGAGCGCTGCAACTGAAAATCGTTAATTCGGTTCAGTGAATGCCATACAGGGCTTCATAAAAAGCTAGGTTTAACCAGGTAACATACTCTATTCTTAAAAACATGATCATAAAATGAAGTTCCTGACATCTAAATAACTGTTTTCTTCAGCTGAAGAACTTACATTTTAAGTTTAATTCCATACCAAATCTGGAGGTAAATTTTCATTTCAATTTGCACAAGTATGGCACTTTGGGAAAATGGGACAGGATCAAGAGAGGCGATAAAACTATTGTTTTACTCACGGGAAAACCCAAAAGTAGCAATGATCTTGACATAATTCCAACTGCACGTGCACACAGCCCCTGATCCATACTCCCTCTGGCATCGTTGTTGGCAGTCCTCGGTGGCCGCACCGACGATGAAGGCGATATCGGTCCCGGTCAAGACTAAACCAATCACGACGAGGACCCAGCCTCTGACTCTCATCTTCTTCACATCCTCGAAACCAACCGTTATATACGATGATACGGCGGGGGACGACGTCAAATTCGCGCAAGAAGGACTTGGAACTCACTCTCACGGTGACCGCGTAGATCCGTGAGTTGTTGGAAACTTGAAGAAGGCCGTCGTCAACCGATCGGTCGCCCGAGTTTTCCATCTTTGCTGTACCTCCGAGGGATTCCTGGTTTTTAGCTAAAACCAAGTGTGCAAAAAAATATGTCATTATCACACATCCCATACGGAACCGCAAGTAAACATTGATTGTTGGGAAGAGTGTCTTTAATTTATATAGAAAACGACATTCTTTCCATAATATGGAGAATATACCGGTGTCATCATACAATTTCATGAATTTCAATTTACGTTTCATCTATTGTAAAGTGAAATAAATTTTGTTTTTGTTTCATTTGCATTAAACAAACGGCGTCTCCTGCGAGGAAGACATGGGAGTGAACGTCATACAGAGAATGCCCTTGAAAGGTTGAAACGCATTAGTGAAATTGCTTTCTTCCCTTTTTCTCCCCCCCCCCCCCCCCGTTGTTTCGCCAACCCTGAGGCAGATTGTACAGGGACCTAGACCGAGCCCTTCTTGGATGCATTTCTCGCTGGCCTTCGTGAACGACTCTTTCCAATTTCCATGGGGATCAGCTGTGCTAGGGAGGAAACACAGCTTATTGATTCATACTCAGACCTAGTGGAATAATCGACCTCACGTCACTTACCCTAACAAAACGTCCACATGTGGATTTGGAATCGGGTGGATGTCCTCCTAGGCGTTATTTCCACCTGTTGGAGCGATATCCACCCGGAGTAAAATCCACTTGACTTAAAATACATGGCGCGAATGGATAGGTGGATTTCCACCGGGGGGAACGTCCACCTATTTCCAAATCCACCCCCTATCCACCTGGTTATTTGACCGCCTAAAGGTGTGGGCATTTTCAATTTTGTGGTTTGCATGGAAATAACGTTAATTAAAAATAATGGGGAAATAGTATTGAATCAGTCTCATCATATACACGGAATATTGGTAACGGTTCCAATCATTTACGACGTATTCATTTAATGTCATGCACAGGAAAATAAAAACGCGCTGATGTTCGATGTGGCGCACAGACGTACGTCGCAACCTACGTTTGTCGAAAAGGTACCGAAGCAAAACAGAAGTAAATGTGTATTCGTCATGTGTCTTCTGAAAAAGGACGAATGCGGACTGCACTGTATTCCAGGACCCCATTTTCGGATGATCAATAAGGCGGGCTTTGGAAAGACGGAGCACCTAACTTCCAATCGGGGCCACGTCACAGAGAGTACTTTCTTCGCCGACTAAACCTTTATTTTTTGGGGGCCCATCTGCACCGAGTAAAATGGGAAGCACCTGTGCGACTTTCCACACTGTGCTACCTTCAGCCCGATGGAGCGCCGCTCAAACACATCCGGCCATGCTCACAGCCCAGACAGGAATCGTTCCGCCATTTTTTATTGCTTGATTTCGCTGCTGCAACCGACGTAGCTGTAGCTGTCGAATCCCTCTACCTGTTTTACTAGTTCATATATTCCCAATTCTGAACCTCGGTAGGTGCCAGCGTCTAGATCTGCAGATATCATCAGATAAGCAAAAAGAAGGCCGTGGATCAAGTCTACGTGACGGCAAGAGAGACGAAATGGGCAAGGAGAAAAATGTACAGGTGAGTCCATAGAGACGGCACAATTTTCAATGCGCATTCCGCCAATTTTTCGTATCCGAAACTAAATAATTTTTCTTAAAACTACCGTTTAAGATATTTCAAGACCGATCATTTTTGTATAGATAGTTCTTTCTTCTTTCTATTAAATGTAACCGGGAAAAAAATCATTGAAAACGTCACACGTAAAATGCGAAGCGAAAAGTGTGCCCCTTTTGGACCACCCCGTGACGCTTAAAGAGAGGAGAAAGGCAGAGGGAACTTACTCCGAACGGCGCATTTGCAACGAGAATGCTTCGACGACCTCCCCCGGTTCGCTGCTTGGAGCGTGCAATGCACGGTCGTGGGGCGCCTCGAAGTCAGGTGCGACATCCGGTAGAATCTCTTTGCCTGGCCTCATCGCGAGTGCATGGCTGACGCATGGACGGGTGCAGATGTGCATGGCTGACGCATGGGCGGGTGCAGATGTGCATGTTCCAGTGGAAGTCAACGTTTTCAGCTGTGTCCAAGCTTTCCTTCCATGACTCAACACAATATGCATATAAACAGCGCAATTCTTCCCTCCCCTTAGTACCAAGTTCAGAAATTGGTGTCAGCATTTATTTACGAAAGTCTCAGTTGCACTCTCATCCGACAACAAATCAATGGGTGGCGGATATCAACTAATCATTCGGTAGGTACATGCTTTTGAAGTTATTTGGACAGTGAGATTACAGAAATGAGCTAAATTTTGTGCCAATTAGGTGCTTTAAAATTGATTTGAAATTGATAACTGAAGTATTGACAAATGTAAGGGATGAATTAGACTTTTTTCTTTCACGAAAATTTTCGATATTGTTCTCCTCAGAAAGTTGCGGGCTAAATTGGAGGTTCACTGCGTGCGATGCAAAGCGAATCGCGGAATTCGAAAGTGGTTTTCGGGACGAAAGCGGAACGTAAGTGTAAATGGAGAAGTGTCGGCTCGAGTCGGAAGAGCAGGCAATTTCCCCCGGATCGATTCAAGCTTTTCCTTATGAGTGGCCGACCGTCCCGAGTGGGACGAGGGTGTGGTTTTGTAGTGGTAAGCAGTGATTTATCATCACTGCTTACATTTTAGTATCAGTAACATGGGTCTTACTTATCTGAAGTGGCCACTCAACATTTGTCGTTCCGGCAAAATCTCCCGGTGATCAACACTCGTGATTTTGTGGACAGAGAGGGCTGCAAGATCGTGACTCATGTATCGGCATTAAAGTGGTTCAGAATCTTTTCCAATCCAAGAGCGGGGAAGGGATGAAACAATACTAGACTCTTCGTAAGGAACTCTGCTATTTCCGGCAACTTTGGATATCAGAGCGAAAAACCAATGCAGTTCACGAGCTTTTATTGCTTTGTGCAAGTCCCAATATGCGACATTATCTCCTTGGCATGAGTTCTGTTTCCAATCCTTAGGTATATTTGGCATGTTCTATTGTCATCCATTTCAGTTCTGGTTTTTCCCTATTCTTGGAATATTTATTACCGATAGAAATTTCACATTTTTCCTGCATATATAATATAAAGGTAAGAGATCATTTTGAGAAATTTCCATGCTGTGCTGATATATTTGTTTTCAAATCTTTCAAGTTTCAAGGTATGTTTGAGAAACATCTGGATTAATATCATGAGGGGAAAATAAACCGTACATTGAGAACTTATATATGCATGGTGAACATCAACATATTCGTGCCGTAGTGCTTCATGATCACTGAAACTGAAGTGCGCGCGACATGAAAATGCAGGACGAATGATATCGAGAAACGAAAACGACCAATCTATCCCAACTGCACAGAGCTGGAAACATCCTCTGTGGAAATTTCTTCCGTGGGCAATCACTGTCGAGTCTTGGTGAGTCAGGCGGCTATATGGCTGGACCGACAACCTGCACTGGCGATCGATGGCTAAGGATCCAAGCGGCTACCATACTGATGAACCATTCCAGGATCTGTATCATGGTCAACACTGCAAAAAATTACATTTGTCGCACGTAAAATAAATTGGCACGTAGTCTAGAAAATACAGTGTATCAAAAGTTCCGCCAACTTTTTGTACATTATTTTAGCAATATTTTGTTAATCGAGTTCGTTTATTCCTGAGAAGCAAATAAAAAACGTTGTGCCTGCACTCATGCTTATCTTGATTTCGATCCAAATATCAACGCGGAAATGTTAAGCAAATGCTAAGCATGAACTCCAAATCCGGTGAGAACGCAACGGGCATCGCTAGACAACCCCGTTCAGAAAATATACGGAGAAACCATCAGTCGATCGTCAGTGTCAATTCGAAAATTGACGCGATGGCATGTGCATCATTTGTAGACCTGACACGCTTTGGATGTCCATGTAATGGTTGCTCTGAAGAAAACGTCAAATCGATCTACATGAAGATTTATCCATCACTTTCAAAGTGGACGCAAATTGGGACAGTAGGTATGACGATTCCTCTGCATCAGTCGGACGAATTTTGCGGATCTCAAGTTCACAGGCTTGAAATGAATCTTCTGTTTGTAGTTTAATTATACATGTCATTTGAAAATATTTGTTGGCTTTCATATGCTCTAGGCCAGGGCTTCCTTACCTTTCATTTGGGGTCGCCGAGATCATATTTGGTTATGTTTTTTTTTAATTTGTGTGCGTAAATGAGAGAAACCTGTCGACCTCTACCCACTGCTTGGGGACCCGAATGGTATGATTATATTATTTGGGGACTTGTAATGACATGAGTCATTACCAGTCGAAAGTGGAGCAGAATTATAGATTAACCTCATACATTATTTAAATAATTTTTCCTGCTCGTGGTTTACCTGAGGCTCCGAGAAGCAACCCGAGAGTTCCTCCGAGATCGCATAGGAGGGCAAAGACCTCATAACTGTACTCCTCTTGGATTTCCTCGTAGTTCATGTCCACATAATAGAGCTACGGAAAAGCAGAAATGATTTTTAAAAAAATACCCAAGGGTTTGTCAGGCTTTGACGCAGAAAGAGAAAAATTATGTTCGCGTATCTCACTCGAAAGACGGAGATATTGTCTGTTCGAATACGGGAATCGATGGAGAAACTGTAGATATCCTGATTGCACTGCGTGGGACAGCCACATTGGTCAGGGATCCAAGCGGGGATGGTCGTGTCTCTCCCGTCCACCATTCGGATGCTCGTAAGCGAGGCGTTCCTGAACTCCTTTCCCCCGTTGCACATCCTAGTCGTCGAATTCGCCATGAACGGAAGTCTAGTGCAGGATGAGTAAAAGAAGTATATAAGTAAAAAGAAAATAGCATATTGCGAGGTTTGAAAGTTTAGCTGCTGCCGACTTCTGCAACGATAGTGAGACGGCACGTGAGGACGGGCAATTGATGGTTATGAATCCTATGCACTAAATATAACTGTTACGAATACATTTTTTTTTGCTTTCATGTTTCATGTTTTCATGTTTCATGAACATGAATAGAACTGCTGATTTGGTAAACAAATCAGTAGTTCGAAGCTAATGCCTGGATCTCACCTCGCACTAAAACATGGAAATATCATCTTAGTATGTGGTGGATGGTAGTGTTTCTGATCAAATTCTTCTGTCGTTACGATCGTAGATGATTCCTATTTAAGGAGAAGGGTGAAAATTTGTGATGAAACGGTCGATTCCAAAGCATGGATTGATTTTATGCGTCTTGAATGAGGAAGTACTGAACCCCCGTTTGGTGCTACTCGGGAAAATTCAATCCATGAGGTCAATGAATGTCCAGGGAACGCAAAATTTGAACCGTTGTTATTGGCTCCCATTTTCGGAAATGTAACCATCCGAAAGACGTTCCCAAGTATTATTTTTACAAGCGGGACAAGTAGGAAAGCGTTAAGTGAAACTTCCTTTGTGCATTCATTAGATCTTCCCGTGCTACTTAAGTTCTTAGAGAGACAATTTCAGGATGAATCCAGATTTTTAGATACATCCCCTGGGGCCTCAATTTGGATGAGATGATCTTTCCCTGAACTTACAGTATTTCATAGCAACAAAACGAAAATGTATAATAAAAGCCCAAAGTGTGGTACACAAGAAGTATTTACTTGTATTTCAGGAAAATTACTCATTTTGTGATGCATTCTGTGAGAGGCGTTTTTCCCCATTTTTCTTCCAACCAAAGAAAGTAGTTCGTAATGCTGAGCTATGAAAAGGAACTTATAAAGGAAAGACAAGGAAAACCAATTCTGGGGAAACAAGGAATCACCCTATCCCCCATCCCAGGACAAAGTAACCTGTAAAATGTACATTGGAAGAAAATCTTGACTGAACGATCCACACTTAGTTTATACTATTGTTTTACTATCCCCGAACAAAGAGAAGAGTAAACTAATAAGACTCATGAGAAGCCTTTTAAATTGACAAGTGACAATACAGTGTTTCTTAGTAAGTTTCGCGCGTCTTGCAGAATGCGAGGCACTAGCAGAAAAATATTCCGTACCTCCCTCAAAATGAATCGCACGCGTTGCATAATGTTTCGTATCCCATGCTCTCCTCCGCTCCTCCAGTACTGCTCAGAATGGCAAGACCACCTGGCAACCCTGATGGAACCATGTCCGGGATTCTTGATACATCGGCTGCATCACAAAGTCCGTCGTGGATGGTACCTGGGGGTTCGATATCCATCTATTCTATATCCTTACCACGAGTCAGGCATTCCTTCTCCAAGGGTTGCCAGAGGGATGCTTCATTCAGTGAGGCACCTGCTCGCTGGGCGGGAGGGGGCGGCGAAACATTATGCAATGTGTGCGGATCATTTTGAAAGGAGTACGAAACAAAGTGCCGCTCGTGCGTAACATTATGCAGCAGTAACGAAAGTCAATGGGAAACACTGCAAATATATTTTCTCACCTGCAACCAACTCTGGCAATGAGTTCCTTTTCGTAGCAAGCCCGATGACAATTTGAGAGAACATAACCGGGATCCATTTCGCATGGGTTACTGCCTCTTCTCAGAACTCGAAACTGCTCGAAAAGAATGAGAACTTTAAGTGATCTAGTTATGTCACAGCAATATCCTCATATTACTCCAAAAGCGAGTTTTATAAATGCAGTATCAAGACTAGTGCTATTGATGTAATTATTAAAACGGCGACATGAATCCATCTAGTGTCCCAGATTTAACAGGACACAGGATTTGGCCATTTTTTGTTGAATTTTTTATGTTGAAGACTAATCCGCAAATAATATTCAGCAGCTAACGCAAAAATGTAAAATTCTTGGCGTTGATTTCTTGAATCACAGTATCCCTCGTCAGTTCATTATTTTTCGTATAGTGTTTCCTTACGTTTCGGAGTGCGATTCCGAAGCGCAAGTCCAGGTTCTTCACAATTTCTTGGCGTTGAGTAAGGGCTATCACTGTAGGAACTTCCTCCCGCTCGTGGATCACAGCTTCCCATACTTCAGCAACCGTGCTTTTGTTTCCATCCACTTGATCAGGTTTCGCATCCCTGTCCGCGTGCACTTCAATGTGACACATCAGGTCATTGTCAAACGAATGTCTAATGATTTCTCGAAGGGAGAACGAGTTTGAAACCGACCCAAGCTGAGATAGAGTCCGTTGTAGACTCCGGGGAGTGTGATGTCGTTTCCTTGATACGTGAAGCATCTCCCGGTGACAGTGTAGACTTCCGAGAACTTTCCTGCATCCTGGCAGTACGTTCCTCGACCTAGGAAACACTGGAGAGTCCCCATCGAGTGAGTTGGATTTCTTTTGAATGAAGGAAGACATCCGATTCCGGTCCACGCCTCCCTTTGAACACCCCTCCCCCCATTCCCTCCGTCCTCGGGGAAGTGGAGAGTCCAGCGTTGCACTGGCATACCCAACATATTTGGAGATGAGATGACTGCCTCGACTGGCTTCGGGGATGGTGGGAAATGGCATTCGCGAAGAGGTACAAAAGAAATAAGGAATGGAACAAATACGTTTTTTTTCTGCCACATCTTCGTCACCTTTCCAGTAGTGGCATTGTAATCCACTGCTTACTACTTTAATAGGGATGTTCCTCATAAACGTGTCTTTGTCAAAGTCACCGATTTTAATCTGAAGTAATTACTTATTTCCAGTGCACTTAGAATAATTACCTTTTTGTAAAATTTTAAGAGGAGAAGCAGAGATTGGTCCAATTCGGAATCGTTATACCGATATTGAAACTGTGCTTACGCTTCGCACCAAGCACCTCTGCCACCTACTGCTTCCACCTGCTCATGAATGCTGTTAGCATTACCAACTTCATAGGATAAATATTCGGTCATGGCCCTTTCACCTTATTTCGAAAAATTAGTCATTTAATCAGGTGATATAATGCACAGTACAAGATAATTAATTTAAGAGAGGTTTAATGTCATTACAATTCTCGGTTGAATTTTCATCCTGGTGGAGAAGAAACATACGTACTTAGGAATATAGCACTGCTTTTAGAAAGATAGCGCTTTGCCAATGATCAGTACTTCCTAAACGCACCAGCTATGTGAGAAATGAGTGGGTCTGGTCATTGAGGCGTGGCTGTCAACATCGGAAGAATCACTGGTCTCACCACTGCAGTGAGGTCATCAGGACAGCCACTACACTGAGGGTATACTGTCCAAAGCTCTTCGTTTAAATTATGTGGTGTTGTGATGGGTATACCCCTAAAACCAAAACTGTTTCATGTCTCATGGTGCAATGTCTGGTGCGAAGTCAGTTCTGGACGCGATAATAGAAGCGGCGATAAAAAAAACTTAAAAAAATGCAGGTATTAGACAGCTGACAGCGGAGGTCGATCGTGTGCTCCCGAAGAAGGAACTGTCTTCGCTTCCTCAATCTTGGGAGAGAGATTTTCGTTTCCGAATGGAACTGTGCATGCACAAATGGTACTGGATCTCAAAAGGATATATGAAAATAAATGGTCGCCTTCTCGATTCGGGAAGTGTTGGTCTTGGGAATTTGAAACCATAGAAGTGATAATAGGTGTATCGTGAGAAAAGTGATAAAAGCAGGACAGGAGCGTTCTCATTGGTTCTCTCAGAAGCAGTGATGGGACCGATCAGAGCGCTACATATTGACCTCACTCTAGCCTTCTAGGAAATACAAAAGTCGTCGTACGCTTCTGATAATGCGTGAGATGTTGTAGGTTGCGAGTTGCCAGAACTTTTCGACACCGATTTTCGTGGTCAAGGTCTCGGTTGCGGTTGTTAATCCAGGGTATTTCAAAGACCCGAATTCCGCTGTCCACAGATTCTCCACTCGCTTTGCGTCGAATCGGTCCCCGTCGACACTAAATGAACAGTGATTTGAGTTACAACGCAAACTTGTAGTCATTTTAAAAATGAAATTCGTATGCGTACTCGATTTTGTTGCAGAAACTTATGGCAGGAAAGATGAGCGATTCGTTGCGAAGGAGTTGCAACCGAACTACGATCGGTCCAGATTTGTAGGTGAAGAGCCGGTCCAGGCATTGAGCCAACATTAGTGCGAAACAAACGACCAATATGAGGCTCCAGATCACTCTTCTGTGTTTGAAAATTGAGAGTCAATATTATTGCTAAAATTCTTCCTTCTGGATGATATGAAAATGACAATAAACGTGAATCTTCAAGTTTAATCGGGAGTGGGAGATTCCTTAAAACCTGCACGAACGGAACGAGCCGGAGAAATATGAGGTCTAGGACAACTCACCGGCTGACATGCTGCCCACGATCGATGACGACGTGGAGGCCCGAGACGTCGATCTCAAAGGCGGAAACCGTGTTGAAAGATACGATGCGACGACTCCGTCTCCCTGCTCTCGTTTTGGCCCAGTTTTGGCCCGCTTCTTTCGGGAGATGCATTGCGCCGAGAGCCGGTTTCCTACTTTTCGCATGGAAGCCGTTGAAAGTACCGAACTCTTTTTACTCCCGTTTGCATAACCGTGCGGTGAAAACTGGTGTTTTTAGTATAGAATAAAAATACTCCCGCACCCTTTCGGTCTGAGGTTTCTGAGGGCCTATAGCTGGGCTCTCAAATTGGGGGTGCGACCCATAGGGAGGGCGCGAGAGGGGGGTCCCAAGGGGGGGCGCGAGAGGGGGGTCCCAAGGGGGGGCGCGACAGGTGGGTCCCAAGGGGGGGCGCGACAGGTCATGGAATTTTTAAATGTTCTACTGCAATGTGGAATTTCAAAACCATGGAATAATTTATTTCTTTATATTTTTTTTTGGAAAAAAGTCACTTTCCTTCAGGTCCTTCTGGCTCTTTCTCCAGGAGTACAAGACTAAATGAACGCAATTCAAGGGCAGACTTTCCTGTTCAAATCCTATCTTCAAGGGGGGTACATCTCCATCGGCGATTTCCAAAGATTCGAATGAAGATGAAAATTTAAGCATTCTTCCCTTTGGGTTGTAATTTGAATGCTCCTGTGAACTCGTTCTAAGTAAATACTTGAAGAAACTCAACGACGCGGAAGAACTGGGTTCCCTGGGCATACCTAAATTTCCGAAGGCATTTCCTTGCCAAGTCTTTGAAAATGAGATTTGCGCCATCGTTGTTACCGTCCATTCCGGATTCGCTCATTTGTGGGCCCTGAAGCATCTGAGCGTCGTTCCCATGAAATTACGCAAATGATCATCCGATTTCTAGCTGTCACCCGATCCCTGAAACGTTGCAATCCGTTTCCTATTTTTTCCAATCGTCGCGGGAAAAAAATCATCCGTGATGTAAGTTCAATTTCTAGGTACTCCTCTCAGAGAGAAGGGGACGACGCGACGATAAGCCAGGGTCGCTGGTGGGGGGGGGGGGACACCGAACCGGGGGCATTAAGGGGGCACGGCTTAAACAGTTTGAGAACCGCTGGCATATGGGCTCCCAGCGATCAACTGCCATCGACGCTTTTTGACCTTGAATGCCAAACGAGTTGGAGCAAAACATATAAACCATGCTCTTTATCGTGGTCATCTAATCGCTCATTACTAATCGTGCTCGAGCACGAATTTTTTTCAATAGAGTGGGGAAAAGACCATGTGGACAGGAATTTCAAAGCTTTGGACAATTGGTACCGAGCATGGTGAAGGGGACTTCATTGGATGTGAGACGTTTGGCAACTTTAGCAAGGAATGCAGTCATTGGGCACTTAGTATTCCGGTCATTTTGCTCAGGAGACTCATATTTCTTATGAAGCTGCTCGGCCACAAGACTCACGGTTTCGGCCGCACTCATTCTAAAAGAAATATGCACACAACCTCTCGATGTGCCGGAGGACGTAACCAGAATTCTGGATGTATTTCGCGACCTGAGAATTCATCATCGTAATTGGTGGAAAAATGACGCTCGGTCAATATTGAACCTGAAGCAAAGCGATACGGGAGAAGGCGTTTCGAACCAAGGCCGCGCCAGTGAGAGAAAGTCCCCAGCCTCGAAGAAGGCTCAGGAACCTTATGTGATTTCAATTCGCAAAATTCATCGGCAGTTGCTGGGAGTTGGGGATTGAGATGTTGAGCTGGAGCAAATAACTACCATATTTCAATGGAGGGTTCTATGATGAGGAATTCCAAATGAAGATATCACCCAAGGTGCATTTCAAATTCAGAGTCAAGAAATCGAAAAAAATACGTATTCTGATGAAAGAATCGATACATTGCAGCGGCAAATTTCCGTGAGGCGGAATGATTGGCGCAAAAAAATTGGCCTGCGAAATGTTATCGGAGATATTTATTTCACCATATCAATTCGACGTTATTCAGGGCTCTTCAACGAGAATCCACATTCTCTGTCGAGCATTTCTTATTAATGGCTAAAAAGCATGGAATCCGTTTTGGTGGGGAAAAAAAAACTTGAAATGAAATCTCCTTGTCTGTGAATGGACTATAAAAATGGACTGGGTTGTGGTACATGTACATACACCAGGTACATGTCCCACTTGCCAGCTCTGGTCCGTCGCCTTCCAGGCCGGTAAAGGCCCAGTATCAGATAGTTACCAGTATCATTTGTGGTATACCGTCGGCTGGGAAGGGACCTAATCCCTCCATGTATATCCGATTTGATTATACATATTGACTGTGGAGCCTACTCAGAAGAGTACTAAGATGAACCACATGGAAAGCTGAAACTTGACATGGAAACTTGACATGCCTACTGAGACAGTGAGTTCAGAAAAAATGTCGAGTCTCCCCGTGGACATTTTTTGGGGGTGACGTTTTCAGGTATTTTTTGTTTGTCCTAGCGAATTGAGGAGAAATTGAAAGGTGAAACTTGGCATACGGCAGGACAACCCTGCTGGTGAGTGTCATGGCGGCAGCCTGTTCATGATCGCTCTCTTTTTAAATTTGACTTGAACGTGATTTGACCATAATCCCGATACATTGGACTACCTGATTCTGCCCGTATTTCCCCGATTCCGGGGTCTTTCTTTTGCAGCAATTTTGGCGTTCATTGTACACGCTCAAACCACCGCCCATGCTGCATTGAGGCGTATTATTGTTGAACATAGAGCTCCAACCAGTCCAACGTGGTAACGATCATATACCGGGGACCGGCCAGAAGGACTGGGAAGGGATTAATATGGGAATAGATCTACAACAATGGAGAATGGCGATTGGTGGCTTCCACGCATGGACCGGAGGTGGGCCTAGGCCTAAGAAAGCATTCTTGGGAAGAGATGAAGATAAGTTATGTCAAGTGTCCCAGAATGAGATGTGGGTCGTCCAGAAGATTGGATGTAAACTCAATGTTCGGTCTGAACTGTTGGCTATAGTCATGGAAGCCCAGATGGATGAAGGAAGAACCAAATCTCCATATTATAAGCCAACGCATCTCCCAATATGGATAATACTCCTTTTACTCATATATGTGGAGGTCTGGTGGAGTTGCTCATATATGGCACCTGAAGATGATGATACCATAGGAAGTGCACTTACTCTGGCTGATCTCCCTAACCAGCTTAATGGAGATGCATATGTAACTGAAGGATGTTGGTTAATGGATATTATATGGCTGATAGTAGCAAGCCTTCTCTGCTCAGGAGATGTAGAGCTTAATCCAGGGCCAACAGTAGCACAGGATTGGATGAATGAAGTAACAAAGCAGTTGAAAAAGCTTGATCTTCTATCTCAGATGGAGAAAGATATAAGAGAAATTAAAGAGGAAATCAAGGAAATTCCTGAAATAAAGCTCAAAATTGAGGTGCTACAAGAGGAGAACCAGAAATTACACAAGGCAAATAGAGAACTTAAATCCCTTGTATCTATGCAGGAAACTAGACTGAATACTTCTGAGAACAGAGAGAGGGCAAAAAATGTGATAGTCTATGGGTTGCATCATTCTCAAAATGAAACGCGAGACCAACTTGTAGAAGCCATTCTACCCTGGATGGTTGGTGTCAGTCAAGCCCAGAATGGAACCGAGCCAACTAGAAAATGGCACTCAAAACTGTCAGAATTTGGAATTGTTGCAATACAGAGGTTACGAGCACAGTCAACTCCTGCTCCTGTGCTAATCTCTTTTGTCTCCATGCACCAAAAGTTCACCTTCCTTCAAATAGCCAGAGAAAATGCCCCAGATGCAATCAGTTTCTCCATGGACTGGGCACCAAGTATCCGCAGAACACGAAGATGTTTGCTTCCCTACCTGAAACATGCTAAAGATCTGGGGAAGAAGGCAAGATTACAAAGAGACCAGCTCTGGGTGGAGGGTAAGATCTACATCTGGGACCCAAGCAAAGACAAAGCAGTCTCAGTAGGAGGTCAAGAGCCATGGCCATATGATCTTAAAGGAACACAAAGCATGAGTGAAGCTTCAATCAACCAGGAGAGGCAGTTCTCAGTAGGAACAAGAGATTCTGCAGAGGTGCTGCCTCATGAAGAAGAGGCAACCTGGAATAGGGGAAATAGTGAGAAGAATCAAGAACATCATATGCAACAAAAAGACCCAGAAGAAGAGAATGCCCAAGAAGAGGTATGCCTGGAGGATGATCAGACAACCCCCCAGAAGGAAAATCACAAGGGTCATAAAGGCCTACAAGGACGAGTGATGAGATCATGTGCAAGGGGCAACGCATCTCAAGGAGCCATCCCCAAGAAGAGACATCCCAATTTGAATCACTTCAAATATAAAGAAGATGAGAATGGGCCCCCTAAAGGATAGGACAAGCTAGGCACCCAATCGCAAGACCACCCCTATGAGTCCTCCCATTTGTGCTGCATAAGTTGGAATGTTCAAGGAATCCTGTCAAAAATAGGAGACCCAGGGTTTATTCAATTGTTGGCAAGAGGTGATGTCATCATATTAACAGAGACATGGCTGATTGATGAGGATAGAGTGGTCATAAATGGTTATCAGACCTTCTCTCTGCCAGCTGTTCGACTTAATAAAACTGGTCGAGCATCTGGAGGCATCTTAGTAGGAATAAACAATAGAATAAATGCTGATATGCATAAGTTGAAGCCCTCCAGTGATGCAAAGGGTATTTTGTGGTGTCATCTATGGTCTGAAACTTTTGAACTTATCATAGGGGCTTGTTACAACCCCCCACAAGGATCAAATAATCATGACTCTCTCTTTTTTCATAGATTAGCATCTGATCTGGGAGCTTTTAGGTTACAGTACCCAAGAGCACTTTGGATTATAACAGGTGACTTAAATGTACGAATTGGAAATACTTGTGAAACCTGGCCCCTGTGGGAAGTAGGAGTGGAAGTGGATGAGATCGATTTACAGCCAAGGTTATCAATGGACTTGATCAGGCCAACACAGCTTGCAAAGGAATGGTTAGATCTCATTGATATCTTTAATGGAGTGATCCTGAATGGTAGATTTGGGAAGATTTCAGCATTACATACATTTATCTCACATGCTGGTTCCAGCATAGTGGATTATATGGTGGTGGATGCTACACTATGGCAATACACTAGGGATTTTCGTATAGGTAGCCTTGCTATTTCCGACCACTTTCCCCTGATCGCTACCTTCCAATTAATTAGAGAAAATAATGAAAAGGGAACCTTGGAAAAGAATGCGTGGGCTCTAAGGGAATGTAGATGGAACCAGAAGATGATGAAGCAAGTAGAAGAAGCTAGACTGCAGAAAGAAGTTCAGAATTTATGGAGTTATATCAGTGAAGCCCTGAAATCCTCAGAAATAACAATCATGCATGCAGTGAATTTATTAGATTTCTCTTTAGCACATGTGACTGGATGTTTAGGTTTCTCTTATATCAAAACACACTCCAGACCAAATCAAGAATGGTTTAATAAGGGGTGCAGGCAGGCTAAGAGAGATACTCAAAAGGCTCTACATAGGTTTAATAATAGCCCAAGTGATGAAAATAGAAAATTGTTTGTGAAGACCAGGAAAGATTATAAAAACAAAATTAAGGCAGCAAAGAGGGAATGGTGGGAAAATTTTGTAGTGAAGCTGAAAAGCATGACAGAGAAAGGGGAAGGAAGGAGTTTCTGGGAAATGATTAATAGATTGCGAAGGAGGTCCCCAGTGAAATCTCTAATATCTCCTGAAGAATGGGTGAATCATTTTAGACATCTTATGTACATTCAAGGGAACCAGGAATTACAACCCCTATCTCCTATACAAAGAGATGAGTTTTTAGATGCAGACATCACAAAAGAAGAGATTTCGGCGGCAGTCCTGAGCCTCAAATGTGGAAAGGCACCTGGAATCGACTCATGGCCAAATGAATTACTTAAGTACCTATGTCCAGACCTGCTTGAAGTCCTTACAAGGATTATAAATGCTTCCTTTATGGAAGCATGCTATCCAGAGAAATGGAAAGTAGGTGTCCTAGTTCCACTTTTTAAAGGCAAAGGGTCAACCAGTGAACCAACAAATTTTAGAGGGATTTCACTCCTCTCAGGATTCCACAAAGTTGTTAGCAGGATCATGGAACGCAGATTGCGCTGTTGGGTTGAGGAACGTAACCTTCTCTCACCATATCAAGGGGGATTTCGAGCAGGGTATAGTACCTGCACACAAGCATTTATCCTTAACACCCTTATATCCAAGTATGTACACAACAAAAAAGAGAAGTTATATGTGTCATTTGTGGATTTCAGGCGGGCTTTTGACTCGATTGATTGGAGAATCCTGTGGACAAAGCTAGTAGGATATGGTGTAAGTAAAAGAATGATTGATTTCCTTGCCGCCATGTATGAAGGAACCACATACACTGTACGAGTGGGTCCTAGCCTGGTATCTGATTCCTTTCCCTCTAATTTGGGTGTGAAACAGGGATGCATTCTCTCACCCTTGCTGTTTACTTTATACATCAATGATCTTCCTGGGGAGTTGGGTTTGACTGATGGACATCTCCCACGTCTAGGACAATGGGCAGTGCCATGCTTGATGTATGCCGATGATTTGGCTGTAATTTCTCGGTCCATAATTGGGTTACAACGACTCATAAATGGTTTGGAAGAATATGCTGGCCGGAATGCACTTAGTGTGAACATTAGCAAGACTAAGATAATGTGTTTCTCACCACACCCTCGCATTAAAACACAACCAAGACTTTTCTATGCAGGAGAAAAATTAGAAGTGGTTAAAGAATTCACATACCTCGGAATTATTTATAACGAAAGAGGAACATGGAACAGACATATGAATGTACGTTTGAAAAAAGCAAGAGTAGCACTAGATGCCTTAATACCAATTATGAGAAAGCTTCCTACATACCCAGTGGCAGAAGCAATGAATTTATATGAAACCCTGGTCAACTCTGTATTATTATATGGTGCAGAGATAGTCTATGGGAAGGACTATGGTCAATTTGATTTTTTAGCTGCAAGGTTTCTGAAGGGGTTACTTAATATGCCTAAATCCTTCCCAAATACTACCTTGTACACAGCCTTTACTCCCCAATCCCTAAGAACTTTGCACTTCCAGAGAATTTTGGGCTTATGGCTCAGGTTAAAGAAGTACACAAGTGACACTCTCATGGGAAGTGCCTTCTCAGAACAACAAACCATGCTGGAAAAAGGACGAAGTTGCTGGCTGAAGGAAGTGCGTGATAGGTGTAGGGAATTGGGATACTCATATGTGTGGAATTTTGGTTTACCAAGCTATACTTTCTTAAAAGTCATGATCAGATCATGCAACATATATGAAGGGGAACGATGGAAAAATCAAATGGATAGTATGTCCTCCTCGCGTTTTTTAATTCTTCTATTAGAAAAAGGCCTGAAGTGGGCTGATATAAGGAAACTAGAGAGAATGGCAGGACCAGTTTTACGTTTCATCTCTGATAACTGGAATTTTCCTCGGCTTCCGGACCCCGCCGGATACCTGCTTTGCCCACTGTGTTCTATGGAGGAATCGAGAGAACACATTCTTCTATGGTGTGAAGAGTTGGAGGATGCTCGTTCTCGTTTTGACTTCTTAAAACTAAAAGACCCTTCAAGGACAGCAGAAACTATAATACTAAATGCTCCACTATATGACCTTAGTTTGTTCTTGCGCATTGTATTTAAGAAAAGAAAGCAAAAAGTTCCAGAGGCTGCTTCTTGGTTGTAAAATAAGATTAATAAATGAACAAATCGAAAAATCCTCTCAAGAAAAATATGAATAAAAATATATATAATGAGGTTATTTACCTAGGATAAAGAAACTGATGATAAAGGACGAAAATCAAGCCTTGTCAAGGAGTGTTTGACATACCCACATAAATGAATTTTTGGTTTGTTTCTCTTTTGGTTTTTTGTTCCTGGTTTTTAGCTTTTTTCGTGTCGTTATTCTGATGCTATGACACAAACCCAAACTCTTATTTCCCCCTCTCCCTTTTTTCTCGTTCTGTTCTTTCTTTTTCTTTTTCCTTCCCTTGTTTGCTGTTTCTCATTCTTTCCATATCTTACTTTTAGTAGAAATGCCGATTGGGTGCCTTGGGCATGTATGGCAAATAAATATATTCATTCATTCAACTTGGCATACGCATAACTGACGAGTTCAGGAAAAATTCAACTTTTGTTATGCATTCCCTCAGGGCATAGTTTTTGAGTGGGTCAGCTTTCCAAATATATTTCACGAGCGAAAAGGGCGAACGTACATAGCTGAAACTTGGTGGACATGAAGTTCTCCGAGTTTTGATTTCAGAAAAAAACCATTAATTTTTAGGTAAAACATTGTTTGCAAGTGGCGTATTTTCCCAAATCTTTCTTGATTTGAGTAAAGAAATTTGAAAATTGACACAGAAGTACATGATGGATGGCTGAGTAAAGAAAAATCTTACTTTTGAAATATTCAATATGTCCACTCAGAGCGGATTGAGGAAGGGACGTATTTCAAGATGCATTTTACGCTAAGAACATGAACATGAACATATTTGACGCTTGGCACACAAGCGATGATCTGCGTAATGACTTTTGCAAAAAAAACTATGTCTTTGTCTCTTCAAAATTGAAATAACAATTTATTCACAATCTATATTACGCTTGGGCGCCTCTATGTCCTCAAGTCCATGTGCGACACCTTCTGCCTGCCTCTGTGTGTACGTCTCCCTCTCTCAGGCACGCACTTTCTTTCGGCCGTTGCGACTGTCTTGAGAACGTAATAGCCGGAGGGATGGGGGAAGGAAGAGTTCGGATAGCATAAGAAGACAAAAAGAATGATGAAGAGAGCGGGAATGAAACCCGGGGCCGTCGGATTACCTATCAAATGCACTACCACTACATCACCGAACCGTGACATTTCTAACACTATAACATGAGAGAGAGAGAGAGAGACATTCTACGCACACGCACACCCCCTCCACCACCCAAACCCCCCCCCCCCTACTTAGGGGGTTTTCACACATCCGATACGGACTCTTCAGCAGGGACGAGTAAAACGTCACGCGTATTACCCTTGGAGTCTCCTTTCATCCTTGGAGGATGACTTCCTCGCCGAGATAAGATCTCCTGCCATATATTTATCGGGATCCCGACCCCTTTATCAATCGGAACCCCATATTCATGTTACAACGGCATTCTCACTGGGAGAGTGACTCCCGAGGGTTAAAACGGCGGGATCCAACCTGTATGGAACAGGTGCGCTTACCCTTCGATTGGAAAAACGACGTCAGTCGCGTAGTGACCATCCCATTTGTCTATACGTGTTTTTCACTCGGGCCTTCATGAGTAGTGGTGGAGATGGACGGACGATGCGCACAGGATCGCGATCAATACTGGATACGAGAGCCCCTCATTAAAAGTCCGTATCGTAGGCGTGAATACCAACTCGAGAAAGGGCGATGTGCAAGACGAACAATGTCCGGCTGTATAGAGCATTGATGGGCCGCCGACTGAACTCGTGATTATCCGAAAATGCTACACGCTTAACCTAAGCCGACCCGGAGTTCGTGGATGTCGTCCACGGGTCCGGGTCGCCGTCTCGCTTTTGAGCCAGCAGTTTCTTTCCAGTCCTCGCGACTGTTGGTTTCGTCCCCGAGAACGGGAGAGAGAGCGACTGCTGCGTAGTGTGTTTGCATGCTGACTGAACTCGTGGATTCCCGACGATGTTCAGGACAGTGAAGAAGGGGGGGGGGGCAAAAGAGACAAAAGGGTAATATGCCCCTGCCCCCACACCGGATGATATGATACACGTATTATTGTTTAGTAGCGTATTATTGTTTAGTAGCGTAGCGTTCATTATCAATGAAGAGTCGACTGAGAGCGTTTGAAGCAGGGTGGGTCGGGGGGGAGGGGTAGAAAGGGGGCCTTTACGTGAATATTGCCCCAGGCCTCACAATTCCTTTTGGCGGCCCTAACTACGTCACACTCTTAGCATCGGCTAGAAATGTCAAACTTGATTAAGCTGACGGCCGCATGGTACCCTTTTGGGTACCATGCGGAGGACCCTGATTGGGTCCACACGAGCAAATCTTACACCAAAGTTTCCATTGCTAACAGGTTGAAAAGTCGATACTTTTCCAAAAACCAATTGTCGAAGAGGACTTTACAGGCCGGACGAAAGCAAGTACCAGGCCGGTAGTTTGACACTCCTGGCCTTGACCGACCCGAAGTTCGTTGGTGTCCTGGACAGGCCATTCTCGAGAAGGGGCTGCTGCTTATATCGTTGTGAAGGCCGCTGAGCTCGGGAATTCCTGAGAAACGTGTTTTCGAGCTCGCATGTCCGGCCTTTGAGGCTGTCGGATCCGTTCTTGAGAATGGGAGAGTGTCATCGTACGTCTTGCGCAATTCCCCCCCCCCCCCAACTAAGGGATGTTCACACCTCGACATGAACTTTGAAGCGGGAAAACCCACGTACAAGACCTGAAGTCGCGTGTTCCGCTGCGTGAAGGAGAGTAACTCCCGAGAGTGAAAGCGGTGGGATCCCATCTAGGTGGAGTAGAACAGAAAGGTTATCCTTGGATCGCAAAATTGCCGTCCGTCGTGTCGTGACCTATCTCGTTTCCATATCCATATATTTCGCCCATTGGTTTGCATGGAAAGTGATGGAGATGGACTTTACGGACGATGCGGACAGGGTGGCGATCGACAGGAATCAGTGCCTATCAATCAAGGGGTCAGGATTCCGATGAATGTTCGGGCGAAGATCTCACCCCCGATTAATAATCATCCTTCCTTCAGCGGGACGAAAGGGGACTCCAGGGGTTATACGTTGGGACGAATAAAGATTGGGAAGGAGGGTCTGCTGCCTAAAAGCGATGAAAGGGTCAGTGAATCTTTTAATGCCGCGAGTGAACCCGGGAGTTCTTTCCCAAGAGTCCGTGCAAGTTTTCCACCGGTCGGCTAGTCATAGATAACGGCGCGACAAAAGCAAGTACGTTATATTTCTTTAGTTTCATTTGATATCATATTTGGAAATTAGTTAATACTGATTTCTTGATTTTTGAGCATGCGAAAATTTTTCGGTTCGGTAATAAAAAAAACTGACGAATTCACAATGAACCGTTAAATGTTAAGACATGTTAAATGTTAAATGTTAAGACATTAGACACGTGTCGCTTTGAATTACACGGACTCCAATCGGATTGAAAGACGCTCACATACCTATCTGATCAAGAATCGTGATCGAGAGACTTTCGAATGCCTCTTTTGGTTTTCATTCTGGTTCTAAACCCTGCTTCTACTGCCCGCAGGTGTGGGCTGCTGGCTCCGGATACGTCTCTGACACGTTTCGAGCTCTTGTTCACACTCTTTCTTCCGTATTATTTATGCCTCTAAAATAAATCCAGACTTGCAGTATCTCGGACCAATTGTGTTGCGATTCCCAAAGCAGATGAGAGGAAAACGCGGAACCGTAACAATATGAAGATACTCGCGTCAGTCACTTGGTTCACCATCGAAAACGTGACACGGACCGAGTCGGAGGACTTGGACCATGAGAAAACTCACGACCATTCACGATGACCCTCGCGACTGAAACAATATAAAGCTTACTGCGTAGTCGTTGCGAAGTGCGCAAGGAGGACAATAGGGTGGAACGCCTGATGGAGTATTCCGAAAATTAATATTACCTATTCATATGTCTTCCTTGAGGTGACGTTACGCTGCGGTCGTCATCGGTCTTCCATTCAAGCATCGACATCAACGTCACGGGAATCCCATAAACGATACATAATGCATGCATAAGGGATGGCTTCTATGGATTCACCTGGTTTTCGTATGCATTTACTTCCGTTCCTGCCTCGATCCTGTCCTTCTTGTTCCTGCCATTTTCGAGGAGATAATGTGTTATAGCGGGAAAAAAATTGATCTGGGCTCCATGACTCTGTCTCGATTATGGGAATAATAAGTGATGAAGTGTCCCGAGTTCATCGATTGCTATAATGAGTCTTAGCGAGAATACGGTGAAGTACAAAAAAACTCCCGTGCAAAGGAGTTCAGGGAAAGGGGAAAGGTATTATTGTGTACTGTGACCTGGCAATTTAGTGGTCTGGAGAACTTCCACATTTCCTAAAAACGCGTAATTACAACTTGGGCTCATTGCCCTTACGAAAATGTATTATATTCCTTAAATCCCTATGTATTCCTAAAGGAATATATAAGAATCCTATAGGACCTAAAGGAATCCTATGGGATCATATATGCCCCATTGAATTCAGTTTGGGACTTATAGAGTTCCCTATAGAACCTATAGATCCCCCTATAGAACCTATAGGGTTCCCTATGAAACCAATGGGGTTCCCCATAAGGCCTATAGGTTCCCTATAAAACCTATAGGATTCTCTATAGGACCTATAAGGTTCCCTATAGTGCCTATACGGAACCCTATAGGCCTATAGGGTTCCGTTTGAAGTTCTCCTCATAGCCATGAGTCACCTTCTCAGGGCTAAGTCATTAGCTTCATGAGGGTCTTGCTCTCTGCCAGCCCACATGTTGGGAGGATCTCACCATGGTGGGCGAGAGTCATGTGTCGGTCCACCACATGACAGTGGGGCCCACCATACCTTTAGCTCCTAATATAATAAAACCGAGTAGAGACTATTCAAATGGAGTTTTAGTAAAGAGACGTGCAGGTTCTATCTTCTATTTCTTTAGGTCGGGAGAAGAATACCACTTCTTCCTACCGAAGGATGTAGACGTGCAATCTTGTGACACATGTGGGGCGGGGCCATAAATTATGCAGTACTGGTATTAATAATGCATGTGTCCCTACCATAGAAAAACCCCTTGTCGGTTTAATTTACACCGGAATGCTGCGCCAATATTAACCCCGGTCGCCTTTTCCGTCTTAATGCCTGGGTTTCGAAACCCAAAATTTCCTCCCTGAATCCAAGAGACCTATAAGACCCTAAAGTGATCCTATAGGATCCTATAGGTTTTTCGTGTTACAAAAGCCCGTAGGAAAGTCTATAGGTTTCCTATAGGACTTTTCCGTAAGGGTGGATCAACGCGTCGGTCCAATGGAATGGATCGATGATGGAATGGCAATATTTTGAAGCCAATATTCAGCCGATTTTGGCGATATTGACCAAGATGTAGGCTACTTGCCCAAAGTTATTCCTGCATTGAGCCAATATCTGGTGCTACTTGGGTGGGGACTGGGATAGACTTGTCCCGCGGTCCCACGTTGGGCCAACGTCACATGCTGACGCGCTCCATCACATTTAGAATATTAAATGAGGTCTCGAGTGAGATTTTAAACTCGTACATCATTATTCAGCTGCATTCCGGGGACCTTGCAACAGAGATTCTTACTGGTCTGGCTGGAAAAACTTCAGGGAGTGGAGTTCTTTCGATTGCTAAATTTTGAAGCCTTGACTTTCTGCACAGGATTTGAGCCCCGTTGTAATTTCATTCATTACTCATATAGCTATTTCCCCGCTTTGGAAGTGCTTCTTCAGTAAGTCTCTAGGGTGATCATATCTTTTATCACACCGAAATCTACAATACGCAACCTCCACAATCTTCTCTGACCCTGTTCACGTCATTTGACACACTCCGTCCACTGCGTGGTGTGTCTGCGAAGTTCCCCGTGCGTCCAAACTTATTAACGTGTTGCCAAATAGTGAAGTCTGATGGCCCTGCTTTGTGGAACCGACGTTGCAACACCGTACAGACGTCCGTGCAACTCCGACCGCTAAGATGTAGGTTTCGTTCTCGATTTGCTCATTTGTGGTGTACTTGTTGCCGTGGTCCGGGAATAGCCTCAATTGATAAGTGCCATTAGTTGCAGGTCGCCATATTATTCCCCACCCTTTGAGTCCCCTTTCATCTCGCAGAAGAACTCCTCGCCGGAGTGAGATTTTCACCCATACTTTTATTGGGATGCCGACCCCTTTATCGATCGGCCCTTTTTCCCATCGTCCAAAATCGCCCATCCTGTTCTCGAGAATGACCTGTGGAGGATTTACACGAACTTCGGGTCGGTCTAGGCCATGGATGCCAAACTGCCGGCCAACTATTTCATTTCGTCCGGCCTGCAAAGTCCTCTTCAACAGTTGGTTTTTACACAGAGTAGACTATTTCAACCTGACGGCAATTGAAATTTTGGTGCAAGATTTACGATTGTGGGCCCAAATACTCCTGAAGGGTTCCATCAGGCCGCTAGCTTAGTCAAGTTTGGCACTTCTGGCCTAGGCTAAGCGTGTAACGTAGGTTCGCCAAAATGAATTGTGAGACCTGGGGCAATATTGACGTAAGGGCCCCCTTTCCACTCTTCTCCCCTCCTTGCCGCTTCAAATACGCCCAGAGTGTATCTGAACTCTTCATTGCGAACGAACACGACGATAAGAACAAACAATAGTACACACATCATCCGGTTTGGTCGGTCCCCCCCCCCCTTTCTACGGTCCTGAACACAGCTGGGAATTTATGAGTTGAGTCAGCACTTGAAAATTCTACGCGGCAGCCGCTCTCTCTCTCCCGTTCTCGAGAACGAATCCAACAGTCGCGAAGACTCAAATGAAACTGCTCGCTCTCGAGCGAGACAGAGACCCAACCTGTGAAAGACATCCACGAATTTTGGGTCGGCCTAGGCTAAGCGTGTATCATATTCGGATATTCACGAGTCGAGTCAGCGACTCCATTAACGCTCTGCGCAGCAGCCACCAACATTACGCGTCTTGCGCATCTCCCTCTTATTCATGGGGGTGTTCACGCCTACGATATGGACGTTTATCGCGCGGCACTCTTATCCCGTATCGATCTCGACGATGTGCGTATCGTCGGTGCCATCTCCACCACTTTTCATGTAGTTTTCGTGTTCATGAGTGGTATATACGCTAGAGAAACAGGATGGTTACTACGCGGCCGACGGCATCTTTCCGATCCGAGGGTTCCTGTTCCATACAGATGAGATCCCGCCGTTTTCACCCTCGGGAGTCACTCTCCTCGTGAGAATGCCGATCAATAAAAGGACGGGGTTCTGAATGATAAAGGATTCGAGATCTCGATAAATCTTTGATCTGATGATGAAATATATGAGGATGAGATCTCATCCCGGCGAGGAAGTCATCCTTCCACAGGGGATGAAAGGGCAATAATACACTGGGACGTTTTACACGTTCCTGCTGAGAAGTATGTATCGGATCCCCGGGACTGTATCGGGAGTGGGAGGGGGGGGGGCGTACGTAGAATGCATCTCTCCCGTTGTAATGTTATGGATAACATGGAAAAGACAACCTGATCGTATGTGGTTCGGCGGTGCAGAGGGAAAGTACTCGTCCGCCAAATAAGAGGCCCTGGTATCGATACCCTGCCGCTCTATTGCTATTCTTTCGTCATGCCATCTGAATCCCTCCCCCCAGGCTATTACGTTCTCGAGAATGGATTCGACAGTCGCAAGGTGGAGGTGCTCGCCGGAGAAATCGAGACAGACACCCGGAGCCCGGCAAAAGAAGGCGCAGCGCATGCGCATATGGCACTGCGGACATACAGACGCCCGAGAAAAATATATACGAACATCCAGCTACCGCCCGATATCGCTGCTTTGCATTAATATTTCGTGCAGACGATCGGAGCGGCTAATGCTCACAAGTATAGAATCATCAATAGAGTCCAGCATCCCCCTCGAGCAAGCTGGCTTCCGGCCTAGTAGAAGCTGTCGTGATCGCGTCCTGCCCCTAACAACTACTCTCGGAGTCGGAACCTGAAAACCGGCACGGCATTCATAGACCTATCTGCGGCTCACGCTATCATGTGGAAGCATGGGCTAGTCCTGAAGTTCGCCAGGATCCTGCCCTGCCAGCGTGCACTGCGATTGCTGCGGTCGATTGCACAGTAATCAAAGACTACGAACTTTCCTGGGAGACGAAGTCAGTACTGCACACACACTTAACAACGGGCTGCCACAGGGATAGGTCCTCGCTCCATCCCCCTGTAATTACGAGAAACTTTTTGTCTTGTGTAAATATTTAGGTTAAGGAAAAAATTCGTGCGCCGTTTGCGACGTTGAAGGTGAAGGTTCGGTGGCTCCGTACCTTCACCTTCAGCGTCGCAAACGGCGCACGAATTTTTTCTTCAACCTAGTATCATTCCAGGACCTGGTTTAGTCGCATGAAAGGTGGCTGGGCTGTTTTCTCCTCTTATAAACACCCCCAATAAAATGAAGCCCAAGATCTCTCTGCTCATAAAGAGTTTTAAGACGTACTTGAAGTTGTTCCGGTGGTCTCTTATATCGATTATTTAGATCAGGGGAGGAGGTATAGGAAGATAATGTGTCTCGCCTCGGCTAGGGATACTCGTGAGAGTGTGATGAACCATTCAAGTCCTCTTCTCCACCTGAATGATTGACATCGGTCTTCGTGTGCATCATGTTGTGCATTTAATGACCCATGTATTTGGATCCGATATTCATGAACGGATATATTCCCATTTTCGGAACCTCTTTCCTTAATGCGAATCCCACTCTTCCTCTTCGTTTCCCCCGCAAACTGCCTCATTCGATCACCAGGGTCCCTTTCTTGTGCGCTCGGCATACGATCACCACGTATAGTCCAGTTCGGAATTTGCTACGATCGCCCTCGTATGCTCTGGGTACTGGTTCCATAGAGCGAATGCTGTGTCGGTGTGTATCCCGTTGCACCGTCGGCGGGCCATCCTCTTCTTGTTATAGGTACAAGGGATTATGTTCGGCGTCAACGTTTCCCTCTCTGCTCCGAACCTCGCCGTGAAAAGACATTGGACAATCCTTGTCCAATCTCCCCCAATCTCCTTAACGATCGATTGCGACGCTGGGGTGTTTCCTGACGAAGTATATCCTTATGACTAGCTTCATTTGCTGCTGCCGGGTTTGATGCTGTTTCAACCGGCTTTTCCCGTAAATGAGGCACTCGTATTCCTCTGATTACAATACTGTATTGTAATCAGAGGAATACGAGTAGCAGCGACAGCAGTAACTGCTGTCGCTGCTTTGCCTGATGTTGCAATTGTCGTCTGGCATGCTCGTAGGCCTCTTTCAGGTCCTTTTTGGCATCTGTTCCGTCCAGGAAAGGTTCTCTCTGTACCGTGGTGGAGACGGTGATAACAATGGTAGTTAGCTACAACGGCTCGACATCGGAGGCGACCTTCATACGAGATTCCTCAGAAAAAAGGGATTGGGAGAAATCCTCTACAGTCACACCCCCCTCTTTCCCATCCCTGTCACACACGGGAGCAAAAAATATGGCATCGGCGAGAGGCACAGGTGCCAAAACACCTGTTCCTGCCTCCTCAACAGGAGCCATCCTTCCCTTTTCTGACTCTCACTACAGCTATTAACTTCTTCCGCCATTGGCTGTCGGATCGCGCCAATTGAGAGCACGATCACGTCGGGGTAACCAAAATGTAGGCGACGTGATTTAGTATCAATGATTATCACGAACAGATCACTAGCGTGTTCAAGGTTGTAACTCAATGACTCCATGTACGTCTCTTCAAGTAATACAATGGATTTATTATGAAATTGTTTCGGAAGAGATCAATAATGACAAAGATCATGAGGAGGGTATGGAATCGATTCGGTTGCGTTAGGTAGTTACAAGATACGGGATACAGAAAGAGCATTACCTTAATGGATATTACAGTAGTGTGGGGTGGAACGACACACAATCTCAACTCTTAATGGCTCAATGAATGTCCCGCGTCTTCGCTGGGCTCCACTCCTGGCTCCTCCACTGCACTCCAATCCGTCCTTTTTGTTACTCGACTTTCGACCCAACTCCGACTCCGACTCCTCACGCGGTCTTTTATAGTCTCTTACTCCAGGACATGCGTGCCTGTACATCTGTCCAACCTCACCATCGAGATGATTCGTAATTAATCCTAGCCCAAAGGAGGTTTCACCATGCATGCGGTTCCCCCCCCCCCCCCCCCCCCCACTCCGACCTACACAAGTCCTAGCCCCTACCTAAAGCGGTTTATTTTTTTATTATCAAGAAAGTACGGGAACTTTTTGATCAGACCAGTCAATTCATTGTAGATACATTAGGTGTGTAAGTACGTCATCACGGAACTCTGAACCAGTATATTACACAGTGATATCAAGAACTTAGTAGCTTCACATCAATTGAAGCGGATAGCCAATGACGTGGGGAATTATGGATGTAATGTTGAATGAGTTTTCCATAGAATCATGATTGCCTCACCATGAAAGGTGAGAATGAATCTTTAAAGGAATCATATGGAAACCCTGGAGAGGGAGTGGATAGTGACCATTAATGGAATTCGCGAGGGAATGGTTATATCGCTTGGGGCGATGCCGAAGGGCGTGTGTGGCCTATCAACAAAACTGGTGTTATCTTGAAAAGAGGACGATGCATTTGCACCCGAGGGTGGCCTTGCAACCATCGAGATTGCTGGATATCACGACGGATCTCACCCTACTTTCATTGTGATCATGTGCACCTATAGGCTGTCCAGTGACAAAGCATGCACACCCTTCAAGGTGCGGGATCTCACCTTTATTATTCACTGTGCATGCCACGTTGAATTTTCATCGTCAGTATGTTATAGGACAACAATCGGACATTTTCTCATGGCCTGATTTACCTCTGGCTGGCATCCGTGCCACTTCCTTGCGTCTATATTATTCATTTGCCATCCTAAGCTCTTCGCTTCACTTTACGATCAAGCTCCCCAGCTGGTACGCTTTCACATATCTGCTTTCACAAATCTGCTTTCACATATTACAGGGTTGCTGGACAGACGGATGAGATACACGTTGAAATGTGGATGGTGTAGCACTGACACTCGCAGTCGCTTTCTTTTGGCATAACATGTAAATGGTTGACCTTTGCAGTGGAGAAATCCTGCTGCGTGAATGGGCATATAAGAATCATCCGTTGAAGGCATGAGTACCCGTGAGCCCTCAAGGATCACGGACCACTTTGCGCATGCGCGTACAGGCCTTGGGCTCGTTGCTATGTCAACCACCAGAGCTGTCGGTTCCCTACCAGCCTTCGTGGCAGAAGGGTCCTATTTAGATGGATCCTATGGTCCAGCGGTTGAGAGACCTCGCCGAGCAGAGAAGTTTCGTCTTCCGGACCACTGTTTTACGATTGGAGCAACACTTTGTCATGATGATTAGTGGTTTGCGAAGCGGAATCTCCTTTCATATTTTCGAGAATGAGTCATTAAATTTCCAGGTAAAGCCCGTCTCTATTGGACTGTTATTTTGTTAATATCATACGTGCATGAGCTTTACTGCCCCGCCCAGTTTTAGTCCACGTTTTCACTTCAAGGAAGGAATACTCGCAATAGATGAAGCCGAGATAGCTCAGTTGGGAGAGCGTTAGACTGAAGATCTAAAGGTCCCCGGTTCGATCCCGGGCCTCGGCATATGTCACTTTTTCCCACCTTTCAGAGTTTATGTTCTGATGTCTCGTTTTTCCATTCACGTGTGGCATATGGCGGACAGCGAGTAGACAGGGGTAATCCGGGAGAAACTGGTTCTGGTTTTCGTGCAAAAAATGAGTCGGAAGAATGATATCTCTGATAAACGATGGATACGTCCAGATCAATTTTCCTTGTTTTAACGGGCTTTGCAGCAAATATACAGAATTCATTGTCTGAAGCAGGGATGCCATTTTCCCTTCATTCTGGAGCACAGTCCTAATTTATCCTGTTTGTTTGCTTCATAAAAGTTCTGTTGAAATAAGCTGCAGGTGCTCTCCGAGACAAGTTCCTCTCCTAACCCCCCCTCGCTTATGGGTATCCCTTCCCTGCTACTCTCGTCGTCTTCGTGAATCGACTCTTGTCGTGAAACGAATTTTTTTTACTTCACTTCGACACTCATGCATGAGGAACGTCCCATGCACGTGTGTCTTAGGTGAAAAATTCTGAAACTGAAGAAGAAAACACAAATGTGAATACTATTTTAAAACGGCTTTCCTTCTCTTCAACCTACTCCCCCCCCCCTCCTTCACGGGACTGCAGGCCCTGGCCTATACTTCGGTAGACAAATGGTCATTTATCGTGCTCTACCAATCAATATATAATATATTTATATATATATTTTTTTTGGTGGGGTTATGTTCTTCGAAACATACCTTGAGTGGCCCGCCAGGGGTGACGGAGGAAAATAAATACAGAAATGAAGTTGCCATCTTCAAAAGGAAAAGCACTATCCAGTGTTTCCACAAAACACGGGGGAAATGGAGCTTATTATTCACAAGAGCGATGATGTATGAAGAGAAAAGAAATATGGACAATTCCGTTCGTAAGATTCTCCCCGAGTAAGACGAGGTGGAATTTTGCAATAGGAAGAAGTTGAAGGACGGGAAGTGGCGGCGAAGAACCTATTGCACAAATCGGCTTGAGGAACTGTGATTATCTCCCTTCTTCTCGTTTACTTAGTGTTTGAGATGACAGTTGACCACTTATGGTCCAGTCCTGTCCTGACCCTTTCTGTGTGTGTGTGTTTGAGTGTGGGTAAATATAGGTTAGGTACAGACTGAGTTTTGGGACGAATTTACAATAATATTGTCAATTTTATTACGAAATTTTGTAATTTTTACGTTTGGTCACGGCATGGAAGGCATGAGTACCCATGAACCCTCAAGGATCTGGACCACAATGCGCATGCCTGCACAGACCATGGGTGCGGTGCCGTGTCAGCATCCAGACCTGTCGATTCCATATCAGCCTTCGTGGGAGATGGATCCCAAGGTCCAGCGGTTGAGAGACCTCGCCGTGCAGGGAGGCTACGGTCTTCGGGACCACTGTTTTACGATTGGAGCGGGGCCTTGTCATGGTGCTTAGTGGCTTGCAAAGCGGAAACTCGATTCATATTTTCCAGAGTGAATTATTAAAATTCCAGGTAAAGCTCACTTCTGCTGGACTGTTATTTTGTTAATATCATACCGTGCATGAGCCTTACCGCCTTGCCCGCTTTTATTTCACTTTTTCATTTCAAGGAAAGTTGACAGAAAGTAACGAAGCCGAGACAGCTCAGTTGGGAGAGCGTTAGACTGAAGATCTAAAGGTCCCCCGGTTCGATCCCGGGATCTCTGGCAAACGACAATTTTTCCCACCTCCCCATATTTCAGATATCTCGTTTCCCCTTTCAGGTGCGTCATATTGCGGGAAGCGAGAAGAGATGATCCGTGAGAAAATGACAGAGGGTTTTCGTACAAAAAGAAGTCGGAGGCATGATTTCCCTGGGAAACGAAATTTTTGGAAACGTAGCGATCTATTCTCGTCATTTCATCTCTTTTCTTCAACGGGTTTTGCAGCAAAGAAACATACATACAGCAAAGAATCAGAGCCCGAGTTAGGGCTGCCATTCATTCCTCTTCCCCTTCATTCTGGAGCACAGTCCAAATTTATGATGTTTATTTGCTTCATATAAGCTTTGTTGGAAGGAGCTGGTCGCGCCATTTCCAAATCATGCACTCCGATTTCTCATTAACCCTTTCAAGTTTCTCACGGATCGCTACTGTCCACCGAGTCTCTACCCGCTGTGACGCACCAGAAATGAAAAATAAACACACAAAAAGAAAAAAAAAATCAGAGCATAAAATATGCGAGGTAAAGAGGCCCGGGATCGAACCGAGGACCGTTGGACCTTTAGTCTACCGCTCTCCCAATTAAGCTATCTCGGCTATCAATCTAACACTTTCTTTAAAATAGAAAGGAGTGCGAAAACCAGGCAAGGTAAAGTCCAGTTCGCTCCGTTGACATGGAAAACAAGAAAACATTCTTCCTTTTTTTTGGGGGGGGGTGGGGATTAATGATATTCTCCATCATTGCAAAAGACCTAGCTAATGTGTTTGAGGGCCTTAAAGTGAAGGACCTGGCGTTTTCTAATATATATAGACGATCGTGACTGACGCTAATTCTAACCATGTTCCAGAAGAGATAGAAATATGAAACTTGGTACACATGTACCTCTTGGGGTGCAGAGTTCAGAAAAAATCCGAATTTGGTGGTTTATGCCCTGTGGGTACACATTTTCGGGGAAGAAGTTTTTTTTTTAAATAGTTATCGTGATGGATAAGGATGTCATCGAAAGCTACCACTGTGTGTCTGCGTTTCGGTGGTGCAGTGGTAGCACTTTGGACCGGTAATCGTGAGACCAGGGTTCAATTCCCCGCCATTACTTGCCTTTTTTTTGGCTTCTCTTGCCTTCCATGTCCCGTTGGACATGGAAAGCGTAAACGTGGCATGGACGTGCATACCGACACGATGAGAAAAGGAAAAATGCAAAATTGTTTATCCATCCCCTGGGGGCATGGATCCAGCGGATCCAGCAGGAGGGTGCAGGAAAGTTTAAACTTTCCTGCACCCTCCTGCACCCTGTTTTTAAACAGCCTGCTGAACAGCCTCAAGTAGACCCTGAGCCTAACTGCATGGGGAACTGATAATACGCCCTCTTATTATTGAGTGCAATGAAAATAAAGACAGAATGGGTGGCGTTAATCAATTTTCAAAATACCATGCATCGTCTCTGAAGACCAGGTAGGCCTAGGTCTAGGCCTACGCGGTCTTCTTGGAAAGCGTCAAAACTGTGTAGTGTGACGTCATGAATTGGAAAGCTATGCGTTTATTGGTCGATTTGACGCCATGAGCGATGGCGGCTGACCCTTCTAATCGGCGTGCGGCTGCCTGGCGTTCTCCATTGGCCTGTCCAGTCTAGGTATATTTACCATGTCTCTGGTACAAACTGTGCAAGCCCAAAGACCGTGATAGTTAATATGAGACCACTCTCACCTGCATGTGACGTCTTCTTCATAGTTAGGTTATTCGGTTAACTGCGTGTTTTTATGCAGATTCAATGGAATGAATTACGTCTTGCAACCTCATTTAGGCGAATACTTTGAAATGAAGGAGGAAAACATGAATGGAAATGCACACAAAAGAGCGTTCCACACGGGCGTGCGTTTATTGCTTGTCCGAGTCATGACGCAGGGAACAATGTGAATGGATGAAGTAAAATATCGGGAATAGGTGATGGAACGAAGAAGAAAGACGATTGACTGTTAATTCTGACTAATCTAAAAGTTAATTAAATGCGAATTATGCTACGACCCAAAAAAATGGTTCGTCTCAATCACTACTTTCTCTCAATAAATTTCCTGCATTAAACAATTTTTTTTCCTATTCCAATAAACTTTTGACCAAAGGGAGCTGTGACTGGGCGACAAAGGGGCACTATTCGGTTGAGCAGCAAAAACTACGCCTGTTAGTGCTTTCATGTTTGGAGACACTCGTCCTGAAGACTTTGAGAAAGATTATACGATTAAGTTCTTTATCACAATTGTGATATAATATATAAGATATATATTAATTGTGATATATATTATCATACCTACTGCACTCAGGTATGGGACTGCGTCTAGTGCCACATTAGTTGATATTGCAGAATCCCCGTTCAGTTTGCCGATGCTCTATGATAGATTTCCAAGAAAAACTTGAGCAGCGAGATATCAACATGTGAGAACGGATAATAGGCCGAAATCCTGATGACCTGGCCTTGGGTTGGACTGGCCCTCGGGGATACCGGAAAATTTATTTCCCTCCCCCCTCCCCTCAGAGATGATAACTAAATAAGTGGAATTGTAGTGAACAATAATTGCAACTAAAGTAGGTGCAACTATGTAAACATTGAAAATGTCTTTTTAATCCATTCCTGAACGTTTCTCATGTATCTTCTCGGGAATGGAGGGAGAAGGGGTTCATAACGAAATGCCGAAAACAATAATGCCGACAGCCTTATGTAACGAATGCGCGGAATATCGAATGATAAATATGTTGAACTGCCAGAATTTCGAATCCCTCAGTTCGTCGAACGTTGAATACGCCAATGGCAACACTATCTCGAAAAAAAAGTTGAAAATGCTGAAAACCCATACAAGTAGGTGAATGCGAAGTCGAGACCCGTCAGACAGAAAGATTCGTATCAGACTGAGATTCCATGAAACGCCGATGGCCAGACCCGTTTTCTCACCTCTTTTGTGGTGTGGCAGTAGTCTTGCGATTGGAATGGAGTTCGTGACTTCGGAGAAGAGAGGTCGCTTATTGCTCGTTCTGGAAAGCGTGTTTTGGAAAGATGAAGCGGTGGGGACGGTTTCATGTTGGAAATGTGCAGAAGTTGATCGGTGTGAGAGCAGTGACGGAAAGAACTCCCCTCCGCAAAAAAAAACCGATCGTTCATCCAGGCCATGCAGCGTGTGTGAGATATATGGGACATGTGACATAACATCCCATTTGAGGGCCATCGCCCACAAAGTGCGACTTTGAATTTGCAGAAATTAGTTTCCTTGATCTCCCCCCACTCGCACTCTTTTTTTAACTCATAGTTTGACATGTGACTATTTTTTGGGAAAGTAGATTACTACGTACCATTTAAGACAGGGAAATAAAATGTCTCATCGGCGTTTTTAGCATTCGGCATTTTGTCTTTCTTCATTTTAGCTCTTAGGCATTTCGAGCTTTCTACATACCGGGTGAGTCAAAAGTCACTGTACGACTTTGAACAGCTATAACTCGGCCATTAATGCCTTAATTTGTAAACGGTTTGTTGTATGCTAAAGTGCGTCCTTTAATTGAACAAACAACATGAAAATTTGCAAGAAATACTAATAGGAAATAGAATGAATAAGCACAAAACGAAGACCAATGTTTTTCAACATAAAATTGAGATTTAGGGTAGAACGGACGCATTATTTGCGGTCATTTTCAGTTAATTTTTGCTGCTCAAAATGGTTTTCTGATAATCCCGATGAACTTTCTTCAGAGAAACGTGTCGCCGTCGTTTATTAATCTGTGAAGGAAATCTTTCTGAAATGAATTTTCGTTTTGCTTTGAGGAGAAATGGATCGAGCGGCCTCCCAGGTCGCCGGACCTGATTCCACTCGCCTTCTGGCTGTGGGGTTTCACTTGAAGACCGAGAATTCGCGTACGATCAACGGGCTGATGCAATGCATCACTGAGGAGATTGCTGGAGTTGCCTTTCGGAGACGGCTCGCGTGATCGAGTTTGATGGTGCTCAATATCGTGGCAAGATTTCCTTCACAAATAGACAAGAGATAAACGCTGGCGATGCGTCCCTATTAAGAAAGTTCATTGGCATTATCAGAAAACTGCTTGGAGCAGCAAAAATTAACTGAAAATGACCGCAAATAGGGCGTCCGTTGTACCCTAAATCTAAATTTTATGTTGAAAATGTTGCTTTTCGCTTTGTGCTTATTCATCCCATTTCCTATTAACATGTCATGCAAATGTTCATGTTTGGTCAATTAAAAGACGCCTTTTAACTATAGCAACAAACCGTGCCCTAATTAAAGCATTAATGGTCGAGTTATAGCTGTTCAACGTCGTCCAGAGACTTTTGACTCACCCTGTATATGTAATTAGGCAAATAGGAATTCGATGAACAGGGATTCGTCATTTCGTTATACATCGGAAGGGAGTGCGGGGGCCCAATAATTTCCCAGGGGGACCCTTAGCCCGCCCTGAGTCCTATCCTGCCTCTACCCAATAGAAGCTCCTTCTGAGGAGCTCACGGAGGAAGAGGAATGAGACAGTGAGGAAATGAGACGGGAACGACGGCGGAGCTATTATAGACTCGGGAATCGAGATAGAGCCGGGGAACACGCTCTCCCTTCTTGGCTCCCAAATCTGTTTTCTTTTTTTCTTTTTGTATGCTTTACTAGATGCTTCCTATTTCACACAGTCTGCCTTTTGCTGGATATATCCTCTCGAGAATATCATATCATGCGTAGTGTGTAAACGATTTCATAGCAGGATCCGCTTTAGTTCAGATTCGGCCAAATCTCGCTTGGATTATGCCAGTCATCGAGAACAAAGAAAGGTCGAGAGCTTCTCTCGATAGAGACGGAATACTTAATATAGAAGGTCCTAGAGCTGAAGCGAAGTCTAATGCAGCCTTCGCCTCATCCACGGTCAGAATTCATATCGAGGAAGAAAAACTGGGAATAATTCAATACTTAAGTTTCCTCACGGATTTGCCTTACGAATTTAATGCGATTCCAGGTCTTCAGCGTTTTCCTTGGCCTCCATCGATAAGAGTGGGAAGGCCCAAGGACGTCTTGGTGGACGTCAGAGGATAGAGTGACGGAAGGGGAATGCGTCTTATTTTAACCTTTTTGCACTCCGTTGTCGAGTGTGGCTGGATATTGTCCATAGCGTTACGAGAAAAATGAGTGCAAAGGGATAACGGTCTGGAAGGAATGCCATTTGTAAAAGGAGGGTATGGCGCATCGTGTCAAGGTCTTCACTGGTTTCAAAATGCACGCGGCGTTGTGGGGAGAGTAAATGTGATGCCAAAAATACGACAATCCATAATAGATACGCCTCAGGAGTAACCTTGATGTCAAGTGCGAAAGGTTATTATTATGTTAATCGCTTCACCACTCTATTTTTTTTCTTTTATTATTTTTCTAAAAAACAGCCGAGAGGTAGAGGCGAAAATCGTTCAATCACCTCTCATGCAAAATCACCTCTCATGTATTACGATGCAAAGATCGGTCGATTGAACAAATACAACATGAATGGGTCAATTACGAAAGGTGAAAATATGTTGCACCCTTTTTGTGATCACATTAAAACGTGAAATTGTGAGGAAAAGAAGTCGCATTTCAGCTATGACTGTGGCACGTGTGAGTTCCAAGATTCGCTCCTTCCTCTCAATTTCGTTTCTGTAGCTCGTGATCTTTCGTGCTTTCTCTCCACCTTCGTCTCTCAAGATGGCCTTCATTTCCGATGAATTGTACTCCCCTCTCCCACGGAACTAATGGTATGCTTCCAGTGAGTCTGATGGTGATCTGCCCGACGGTAAGCGAGAGCAGCCACACTTGTGCCTTCCGTTACGGTCGATTGTATCTGATTGGAAAGAAAGTTCTTTCTTGAATATCCAGTACAATTTTTTTCCAGAGCATGCTAGAATGTTCTGCTTGTGTTTATAAGTAGGTCGTGTCCTTCACTTTTAAATAAACTGGGTTGTAATAATTGTTCATGAAATTCCGAGAACTTTCTTTCCAATCAGATAATTACAAGACAGCTACATTTAGATCTGTCATTCTCATAGGTACTACGGGAAATGGCAGATATTGCGATCGATCAGCCACTTTTTCTTTCATTCCGTCTGTCCGCAGTGTCCATAGCGACAGGACAACACGACTCACTGTGCTTGTACAGCTTTCCGCCTGCATCGGGGTGCCCGTCATCCACTAAAACATCCACCTCCCTTCCAGTCCTCGCGAATGACGGAACCATAGTAGACCATGGAAGTGAGCGGCTGCTCGTTGTCGCGGAGACAGGGTTGCCGGGCATACGCATGAAATGTCGCATCTGGCATCCTACTGTCTTGCCATCTCCACGCGACGCGGACGCGCGCACAATCGAGAAAATGTCCGGGTCTTTTCATATAGGCCTACGATATACCTATAACTGTTATTATTTATTTCAAGGTTGGATGTTTAGGATGCGGCGACGAGAATAAGTCCTGTGGTATAGGTGCAAGTGGAATGACAGATCTGCACCTAGACTAGTACTCTTTAGTTTTGGGTTTCTTTCTGTCCGAGACAACAAAGGCAACAACCATCCCTCAACATTTTCTGTCAATTGATTTACTGCACATAACCAAAACTAGAGAGATACATGGTTCCTCGATGCAAGGTGAAGATTGAATAAATGAAAACGTTCCTGCGATTGAACATCTGTTCAATCGCAGGAACTTCAATACTCTGATATCGACGTTGCCGCATCATGCTTGCACAATGTCTTCTTGAGATGCAAACGAACAGAGTGAATCTGAGAAGAAGAGGTATGCATTACCGCACCGGTCCATAAACGGACATGGACGGAACCAAAGAGGCATTGGACTGACACAGAATGCATGGATCTGACCCACCGCTCCCCCATTCGGATTATTGATGAAGTCAAAAAGTTTTCCCTCACCCCCGAGTAGGGTCTTGGTGTGCTCAAGAAAGCCATTGCACGGTGCCATCAGAGTTGATAGGTTGCTAGATCTGGAGAAGGCTGGGGTGCTCTTCGTCATGAAAGCTGGGATTTTCTTGGTCACTCCGTGAAACTTTCGCGTTGATCCAGAGCGCTCTCAAAGCCATGTGAGACTGGTAGGCAAGCAGGGTCCCCGAGATGAGCAATGCAACTGAAAAATCGTAAGTTCAGTTTAGGGTATGCTACTCAGGTCTTCAGAAGAAGCGAAGTTTAAATTAGAACTATATATGTAGCCCAGCCGCAAACACATTTTTAAGCAAGTTGGGCAAGCCCAGTCCAGTTAGTGGGCATCCTTTCTTTTTAGACCTGTATTTTGGCACCTAATTGAAAAAAAACTCTTTCCGGTCCTCGGCCATAAAAAAACTTCGTTTTCATGTATATTTGGTAAACATAGACAAACTGTGCCCATGAAACAATGATGGGAGGATGGAGTGCTGTGCGTAGTTGGATACATCCACCACGAATGTTGGCAGGGAACTTACGGCTCTAGTTGCCGATACTACGCCGTGCCCGAGCCTGGGTCGTAAACGCATGCGCATTGTGGTCCAGAACCTCAAGGGCGAACTCATGCCTTCTCCACCGTGATCAAATTTATATTCCAAAATTTGCACACAAAAAAGCCAATTTTGGTGCAAATTCGCCGCAAAACGAACTTCGGCTGTATCTTGTTCATATCTACAAGCTTGTCCATTTTTGCATTGATCAGGCCAATATTTTCTTAGCTATCGTCGGACAACAAAGTGTGACCACGGACGGACAGGATGGGACCATAAGTGGTCTCATTTCTTTCAGGAATCCCTGACATCCAAGGAACAGTTTTCTTCTCCCGAGAACCGTACATTTTAATTCCGCATCTAATTTGGAGGAGAAAATTTATTTTAATTTGGGCAAGGAAAGCAATTGGGAGAATGAGACAGACCCCACGGAGGAGATTGAATTATTGTTTCACTCACGCGCAGATCCAAGGGATACCACGATCCTGGGATAATTCCATGTGCATGTGCATACAGCCCCCAATCCATAAGCTTCCTCGCATCGTTGTTGGCAGTCTCTGCCGGCCTCATTGGCGACGAAGGCGATCCCAACCCCGATCAAGAAGATCCCCTTCGCGACGAGGACCAAGCCTCCGGTCCTTATCTTCTTCGCATCCTCGCAACCGATCGTTTCCCACGATCATCTCACTGCGATAGGCAGCACATCGAAATCGTGCATGAAGGACTTCGAACTCACTTTCACGGTGACCGTGTAGATCCGGGAGCAGTGGGAAAATTGAAGGAGGTCGTCGTCAGCCAATGGCTCGTACGAGTTTCCCATCTTTGCTCTATCTCGTAGGGATACAATTTAGTATTCCTGTTTTTCAGTTAAAACCACGTGTACATGCAGCTCAATAAAGAGCTGCATGTAAAAAGGAATTGTTGAAATGGTGTCTTTAGTTGATATCGAAAAATTGCATTCATTCCACAATATGAACATCCTTAGAGAAAATACCGATTTCGTCATGTATTTATATGTGTTTCAATTTCTGGTTTCATCTATCTTAAACTGAAGGAAATAAGGGGAATAGGCATAAGCAAGACGCAGTATCCTCTGGAAACCCACTTACGCAACGGTGATGCCCACAAAAACTGCTCGACACAACGATAAACTTTTAAATAGATAAAGGAAATGATTGAAAACAAGAAAGGGAATACTAAAAAATATTTATATTAGACCCATTTATAAATGAAATCACTATTTCTTTTGAAAATGGTGCAACAAATCATATATCGTTGGAAAGATCTCAAACTCATCTTCCTAAGGACACCACCCCTGATTCCGTAGGTGCTTCGAAACATCGAAAAGAACTCCATCAGATTGGACAAAAAAGGAAAATTTTCCATTTTTCGGTGAAATTTTGTCCTGTGTCGTGGAAGTTACACAAGTCTCGTGCTTTTTCAATGCACCTGAAAGAGAAGTACCACTTACTGTAACGAGAGATTCGCCTTTTCCCTCGCCACATGGGGATGTCTGGGGGTCCAAATAGCTTAAATTTCATATTTTAAAACTCAAATATGATACTGAAATCTCGTTCAAACTCCAATTATGTACGAAGCGAATCATTCAGCCATGAAGGACCTCCGGTTGAAGCTATTGCACGCCTTCGTGCGATGAACCTTGCCTATGATGGACATTTTGCCTTCCATGGGTTTTACCGTTTTCTCTGGCTGATATCTCGCTATAGGGATCCGATGGAGGCGATTCTTCTTTTTCTTTACCGGATTGTCAGAGTCACTGCAATCGCTGAGAATTTTTATAAGGAATTCCGAGATGGTCGTGTGCCATTTTATACCTAAATCGGTTGAGTTTGCTTGGAATGACCCATCAATATGCTGCAGATTCGGTTATCCCAAGAATGCGATGATTCACGCCTTTCGGTTCCTACCCTGATCAATTGGGATTTCAATACGGCGATGTGGCACGAGGTCCTTGCGTCTGTACCTCATTGGTACTGCACCCCGCTATCAACTAGTCAGCCAGTGAATTTCAACATCGCCATCAATCATGACTACCATTTAATGCAATTGAAATTTTCAGCGCTTTGTTGAGGTCACGTCTGGTCTGGCACAAGAGACTTTCGACGCAACTGCGCCTTTGGAAAATTTCGTCGTCAAGTCAAGTCAAGGTGCCGCGAAAAACCGCAAAACTCTTTTGTTTGACGTTTTCATGCAATTCTGCTTATTTTGTAGGTATTACACGTTTTGCATTGCTTTATACATGTATGAACATTATGTAGGGTATAGAATATAATAAACCTCGATAACTCGAATTCTCGGTAACTCGAGTTTCCCTTGAACTTCGAGTTATCGAGAGTTGACTGCATTTTGTTTCATGTGGCGAATATGGTGACCTGATCGCCTTAAGTTTGGCGAGCATCGAAATCCAATTGGACTCCAATGCTCTAGCACTTCAAATACCGGAGCGGTTATTTTGACCGCTAGCTGTTTTTAAATGCGACGTACTCCGCTCGTTTGGCAATTATGAGCCTGTACATTTTTTACTTTTCCTATAAGTATTCAACATCATGAAAAAGCAGTTGATGCAGGGTTGGGAAATCAACGAAGATATAATACGTTATACCTAGAAGTAGTGGTGCTGTCATTTTGACTGCATTAGAGAAATCAATATATTTGGTTTCGTGAGTAACTGTCTAAGCTACTTTGAGTATGCGTCTGACTAAACATTTTCACGCGTCCGACCTGCTGTTATCACGTGACTGATTTGCTGTGAAACCGTGTTTTTCTTGAAGCTGAACTTCAAAGCTACGCATACGTCTTGTATGTGCTACAGTAGGATACTTTTACGGACAAGTTGAGGTAAATTTTTTCTGCAACTTATCTGCTGTATCTGTATCTGTATGCTGTATCTGCTGTGAAATTGGGGAATTGGGTGCAGTGGAAATGAATAGACCAAGAAAACAACGTGATACTGCACTGTAGTGCTTACAGCTACTACATGAGTTATCTTAGCTGAATCTAGAAATGCTTATGTTGATTCCAAAAACACCTAGACTACAACGTTATATATAGGGTGGCTGAAGAAAGCCTGGACCCCTGTCTCTCAAAAATTTTAAATTTTAAATTCTTAAAGATTGAACAGCCTAAATTGTTGGAGGCACACTCCCATCCATTCTGAAGAGAAAATAAATTCCTCCGGAAAGCACACGGAATTACCACTGCTCAGAACTGAATTACCCCAGAAGCAAAGCTCTAGGCCAACTATATCTAGTCGTCTCCTCCTCGAGTTCAGGCTCCTTACCGCCGAATGTTAGCGCGTTCTAAGTCCCGATGTTCAGAGTCCGTTGCCAAAGTCGTTTACCGCTCGATTCCGCTCCTGGTCTGCCCCTGGGGCATCGTGCCGAGAGTACGCTATGGCCGGTGGCAAGCCGACCGATAGGCCTGGAAGTAGCATGACGGGGTCCGACGCACCCAGAGACATCGGATTGCCCAGCCCCAATAGCTAACTTATCAATAGTCACCCTGGGCGCACAGTGACTATCTCAGTCCTGATTATCCTGGGCGACGACTAAGCCAGTATGGAATACCCTTGCCGAACTCATCATGCTGGATTTGGTTCGTCTTGGTCACCCTCGACAGAAGCCCCTATAACATGGTTGGACCTGAGATACTACGGCCTTCCGCATCACTGGGGTCCATCCTCGCGACGTGGATGCGCGAACCATTGAGGACTAGGTATAGTTGACCTGGCCTCAACCAAGAGGAAAGGCACCGGTTTCATTACCCTAGACCACGGATGGACTGGAGCGGAGTTGACTCGACATCCGTGTTTGCTCAGGCTGGAGTAGGGCTACTCATTAGTCTCCAACTGGCCGGAAGCGTCATTGAATGGAATCTAGTCATGGAACGTGTCGCTCTGATCCGTCTCAGACTGGAGCAAGTCGGAGTCTAGGTCGTCGTTCAGGTCTATGGGCCGAACAGTGAGTCAGAATACGATGCGTTTTTGGAGGGGGTGGATGGAACCTTACGAAGGATTCCGAACGGAGACCGTGTTGTGCTGATGGGCGACTTCAATGCACGAGTTGGGAGAGACGATGCTACATGGAGTGGTGTGATCGGTCGATTTGGGGAAGCAACGCTGGACGGGAGTGGCAGAAAGTTGCTGGACTTCAGTGCTGGCAATGACATGACCATCACCAACACCTTCTTCCAGCACAAAGATGTTCACAAGTTTACCTGGCACATGGGGTCTGCTAGTCGGACTGGTACTGTGTGCCAGCAATCGCTGATCGATTACGTGATCGTTTCGGCGGACTTGTGGGGCCTTGTGGGTGTGGTGTGGCGTGGGTGTGGGCGTGGCGTGGAGCAGAACTGACCACCGATCATCATCTAGTGGTCAGCAAACTTCCGATACGAGCGAATCTCAGAACGAGGCAGAGAACGGCACGCATTGAAAGACGAGTGAGGTGGGAAGCCCTTCGCGATGAGGGAACTCGTGACGAATTTGCGAGGGAGATCGGCGAAAACTACTCCCAACTGCCTCCCCAGACGTCAGATGTGGAGACCGAATGGACTCTATTTCGGTCTGGTGTTTCGGCGGAGGCAGCAAGAATGTGGGGGGAGAAGCGCATCGGAGTGGCTCACCGTAACGCCAAGCGAACGCCTTGGTGGACACCAGCGGTGCGCTAGGCTGTCACTGCCAAGAAGGTAGCCTACCGGGCGTACATGTCCAGTAGGTCTGATTCTTCTCGGGCGTGCTATACCGAGGCGCGACGAACTGCTGCTCGTGTTGTGGCCAAAGCGAAACAGGAGTCGTGGAAGGAATTCGGCGATCAAATGGAATCAGACTACCGCACTGCCGTCAAGGTGTTCTGGCAAACCATCCGAAAGTTATGGCAAGGCGGGCAACATACGCTCCGTGTCATCAAAGACCAAAACGCGGAGGTGTTGGCTGCCGAGGCGAATATAATTGGGAGGTGGAAGGAACACTTTGAAGAGCTCTTAAACCCACCAACAATGGACACTGACCTACCTGACTTGGAGCCTCTCAACGTGGAGACTAGTCTCACCATGGAGGATGTTCTGCAGGCCATTGGTAGCCTGAAGAATGGGAAGTCTCCTGGTGTGGATGAAATCCGGGCAGAGACTCTGAATGCAATGGGTATAGATGGGTGCTCGTGGCTTTACAGGGTGTGTCGGGCTGCTTGGGAATCGGGAACAGCACCTAGGGATTGGCAAACCGGCGTGGTGGTTCCTCTTTTTACGCAGGGGGACTCGAGGGAGTGCACGAACTATCGTGGGATCACTCTCCTCAGCATACCTGGTGAAGTCCATTCCAAGGTGCTGGTAAAGAGAGCTCGGGCAGTTGTGGGTGATA
Source organism: Darwinula stevensoni (assembly GCA_905338385.1). Taxonomy (NCBI): domain Eukaryota; kingdom Metazoa; phylum Arthropoda; class Ostracoda; order Podocopida; family Darwinulidae; genus Darwinula; species Darwinula stevensoni. The sequence continues at coordinate 82,759 of CAJPEV010000477.1, forward strand.
CCATCCAAGAGGAGCAGTGCGGCTTTCGTGAAGGGCGCAGCACCACGGACCAGCTATTCACTCTCCACCAAATCCTCTAGAGACATTGGAGTATGCGAAAGATGTCTACATGTGCTTTGTGGACCTTGAAAAAGCTTAGGACCGTGTACCCCGAGGAAAACCGTGGGGAGTGCTGCAGGAGTATGGGATCAAGGGTCAGCTATTGCGGGCCGTTCAGTCCCTATACAGCGACTGCAGGAGCTGCGTCCTGGTGAGTGGGAGGAGTTAGAACTGTTCTCTGGTACGCGCTGGACTCCGGCAGGGTTGTGTCCTCTCACCTTTCCTATTTCTCGTGTACATGGACGGAGTCTTCCAGGTCGAGATGACCGGCAAAAAGCCTGTCGGTAGACCTCGTACAAGATGGAGTGATTACGTCGCTCGGCTTTGTCACGAGAGGTTCGGCATCCCACCAGCTGAGCTTGATTCTGTTGTCCAGGATCGAGATCACTGGAGGACGCTCCTGGGAATGCTCGATCCGCGAGCCCATTAAGTTGAGAAAAGCGGTCAAGAAAATGAATGAAAATGAATAATTTTAATTTACTAACACGAAGAGACCACGGAGGGGTTTGTTGGAACTAATTAATCGTGATCCGCTTCGCAGGCTATGTAGCAGGCCCCAGGCTGTTCACACCAATACCTGAAAGTTTCTTCATCCAAGATATTCTTTAAATAAATATAAAAAAAACCTCTCGTGAGCAGAATAAGTTGACGATGCCATTATTCAAAGACATGACTGGGCACATTACTGTAGTTTTCACTTTTCACTTCATTTAAGAATCACGGGTTATTTTCAGACTGAACCGTTTTGTTAATAAATGCGTCCAAGAGCAAAACAAGGATTTGTGATTCATGTCGTTCCTAGCTGAACGAAACAGATCCGGCAGATCTCTTGGATGAGTTGATGCAAATGTTTGAAGATGGAGGGACACTGAAGGGGGGTGAGATCGGAGGCTTGGTGAAGTTTTTAGGTCCCTTATTTCATGCCTTCATCGATAACATCGCCAACTACCCTAAACCCCTGAACCAAAGCAAGGAGTTCCTCCGCGGTTTCTCTCGAACCCTAGAAAATGTATTGGTTTCCTTCGATGGCTGGCTCAACATGACAATGGTGAGGTTTTCATCACCTTGGATTGAGAACGGGTGAATGTCGAAAAAAGCTCAACCGTAGCCATTATGCTGAAGCGGGCCCTCCCGTTTATTATATTCATAGCAGTTTTTCCATGTGGATAGTGACAACCCTGGCTTCTATGTTAATGGTAAAAATAGAATGTGTAATGAGAAATTCTGTCAGGTGTGGAATTGTGACGCAATTGATTCAATGGGATTTCAAAACTAAAATTACGGGAAATATCTTCCTAATAGACATTTCGAACGGGAAACTTCACGAAACTGATGTCAACATTCACCGAGTCCAGCCTGAGTTTGTCGGATAAACTTTTTTCGGAGTTCAACGAGCAACTCGAATTTGAGATCTACACTGCAGCTTTCACTGCTGAGATTCGGGTGCAAAAGAAGATACATTTGAAACCTTTCATCGTCTTCCCCTCTTCGGGCAGCGACACGTACTTGACGTTGCCGACAGGTTTTTTGAACGGCATTGAAGGCGACCATTATTCCTATGTCGGCGTATTATACCAAATCCAGGATCTGGATGCGTTGCTACCAGGACATGTAAATCGGTAAGTTTAACCTGAATTTTATAATCATAGTATTCGTATTACCAATTCTAAAATATTATACATTTTATGAATTAATATTAATTATTAATTTATGTTTTAATGAGACTAAGTTAAATATGCATACAAATCCATATTAAGGTTCACTATAGAAGTACAGAATACAAATTAGTTAACGACACCTGGATGAATGAATAAAGACGATATAGAAAAAAAGTGACGCCTAATGGTAAAATAACAGTTGAGCATATAGACCATTCTTAGCTACTGGATCAATGAATAGTAAAATATTGGTATGAGGTTGTGGAAAGGAATTCCATATGTAACAACCCCACACTGAAATAATTAAGGATGGAAATTCTAATCTAGACTCGGAGAAGATAAAAAAGTTAACTCAAAGCTGCTGAGCTTCTCCTTGACAAAAAATGGGACGACGATGCTGACCACTCCAGTCACCCTGACCTTTCGAAACGCTCGATCGCCACAAAATCCGTCTTATGAGGAAATTTGGCGAAACCTTCATGACGGTGAGAAGCCAGCCTTCATTCCTCAAACCCATCGATGCACCTTTTGGAACTTTAGTGGAACGTGAGAAAATTCCTGGAAAACTCCAATATTGATTCAGGCTATGGAATTCCAGAGCATATATATATTTTTTATTTTGCAGAGGCTTCTGGGACGCAGGGGGCGTTCAAATGGTGTCTTCAGATCGTAGAAGCACTGTTTGTCAATCGTATCACTTGACCAATTTTGCCGTGCTGATGAGCCTCCACAAATACGTTGTTAGTCTATGCTCAAATTCCTCCGGCGGAAGGTAGATAGCGCAAAAACTGTGTGGGAAAATGGCGGAAAACGAGAACTTTCTCGTTTCCAGACTTTTAAGATTGTCGATTCTGCTATGGACGAGGGGTGCACATGAAGTTCTCGACTATCTTTGGCCATTGCGTTTTAAAGAAAGTAATGTAGGCTAGTACTGTCACAAACGCACTGTTCTGTGAAGTTAGAGGCTTGTCGCTATTCTGAAGCATGGTTAATAATTCATCTAGTCGTAAGATTGAATTTTCATGGATTTTCACAAATCTGAACACCGATATTCGATAAAGTGTTCATCAAAGAAAGACTTGTCAGAAAGTTCATATGCGCCTGACTGTTTATAATAATACAAATTAATTCACCTTCCTGAGGTACAGTAATGACGTGGGCAGCTCAATTCCTACGAAGACGTGATTCAATCGAAGATTACACTCACTCGGTTCGATATTTGTAGGTGATTATAAGGGGAACTTGCATTGCCATAGAATAGCTGGTAATGGGGGCAGACGAATCAAAACAACGGAAATAATACATGTGATGAGGTATCTCAAAGTGGCAGTGTTCAAACTTTGCACGAAAAACTGGAATTGTGGAAGATCTGCGCCCGCTGAGTTCCCCGAATGTAGCCAGTCGTTCAACGTGGTGACATGATAAAACCCCACGGCTGATCTTGAAGGACGCCTACTGTCTTTCAGTCCTAGACACCATCGATCTATCATCACTAGAATGTCGTCAATTTAACGATATGGACCACTGGAGAGGAATCCTCGCATGATTTCATACAAAATGCCAATCAATTTCCTGCATCTGTCAAATTTGCATTAATCGCTCCTCATAAGTGCGGCCTTTTTTCGATCTCTTAATCTACTTGGAAGGTGATCATGTCGCCACGACTCCTCACAAGAAACCTACTAATGCCAACCTTCACTTCCAAAGCGTCCACCTTAAACGCATGAAAGCTTCTCCTCCCGTTGCCCAGGCCCTGTATCTGTGAAACAGTAACTTTCAGACTGAGAATCAACAAATACAAGGCAAGCATCAGGAGATGCGATCCCAATCTGCCCGTATCCCAATACTTCAATCAGCCACATTATTCATTGGCGGATCTCCAGGCTGGCATAATTTTTTTGAGGTGAATTCAAGAACGCAACAGAAAGGAAACTCATGGAAATGAAATTTATCAAGAGGAAGACTCACAATAGAGGACTGAATAGGAAACTGGGATTTTAGTCCAACTGCCACTTTTTCAATCCAACTCCTTAGTATGTCTGTGTGTGTGTTTCTTGTTTTTCTATTGTATTAAGATTCCACATGACCAAATATTCTAAAAGCTGTCCCTTTGCATTCTTAAAAATTTGCGTCTGCACATCCAATCGCAAATGGCTTGCGGTGCATCTGTTTTTCTTATGAATGAATTCTGACTTCACCTTTTTAATTCCCTAGGGTCGAGGTTTGGCGCTAGAGCTGCTGACGATGACGTTGCTACCTTGTTCCATGTTATGTCTTACAATATCAATATTCATATTCCAGAAGTGCAAGTTGGTTATTTATCTGCTCGCTCAGAAAAATCATATTTCCGCCGCGATCTTGCTGGCATTTTTGGTTTATCAATATTCAGGAAGTCTTCCAGCGAAAAAAATTTGGGTCTGAACTTACATCAGCAACTTTGTTCCTGGTTGCTAATAGGATACCTTCTCTCATTCCTTGCTATCGACCACCGATTTTTCAAGATGTCAGAGGTGTTTGTTCTATATTCCCCCTGTGCGTTAATGCGATACTCAGCTAAGTATCCACGATGTATTCCACTTGCCTCATAGGTGTTATGTCAGGGATCTGGTGTGGTCCTACACTTGGCCTTTCTCTGTGCCTTCACATGGATGGCACTCGAAGGATGGCGTTTATATGGGAGGCTCCAGATAACTCAGAAAGTGATTATTTCCCTTCGACTCTACCTCTTGATTGGGTATTCGGTGCCAGCATCTATCGTCGCCACAACGGCTATCATTTCCTTCACTACCCAGACTTATGGATACGGTGGTGGAGAATAGTGAGTCATCTAATGCAGTTCAAAGAGTCTCGGAATATTGAAAGCAATATGTACATGTCAATGTTGTCAGCTTATCGATAAATTTTGCCGTAAGATGTACAGGCCTTTCGCGATGTCTTGACAAGTAGTGGGAAATAACAAGTACACCATTGTTTTCAAAGTCCATTTAAAACGTCATGCTATTTTAAGGAACACCTAAGCATGTTTTGAATTTACAGAAAATTGCAGACAGCAGAATCAATACTATTTTCCCAAACTAATGTAAGTAGTGTAAGTAATGAAACGTGTAGAAGTGACGCAAGTACAGTGAATGCTAGTAGTCGGGTCCCTAAAAGTAGAACGTTCATATCGAGGCAACTTTCAAGATCTCCATGCTGGTTGTATTGCATTCTGAGCATTTTCAGCATAATTAAAACTACTCACTTTAGCTTTAATTTCCTATCATAATTTTCATTTTCATTATTCACATTTCAGGTTTCCATTAATATGTTCGCTGAGTTTGCACTTTCCAGCTTACTCTGACGTAATCTTGATAAGAGTCCCTTCATCGCTGTTTTTTCTTACTCGTAGTTGCTGGCTCTCATCGCCTGGCTACATTTGGACATTTGCTGGTCCAGTACTCCTGGTTATCATTGCCAACTCCGTCTTGATGTTTTGGGTAATGTTCAAAGCCAGACAGCTCAGTCGGATTCCTAGTGGCATGATGAGGCATCAGGCACAGAGGAGACACAGGTGAGTGTAGCGTGAGTTAAGAGCATGTCACCCGTTCAGTATTTACTTTCTAACCTTTACCTAGTGACATTCATGAGTTTTCTTTTCATTTGGATTTAGGAATAGCTTGATCAGGCTTTTTTCCCTCACGAGTCTTCTTGGGACGGGTTGGTTATTCGGTTACTTACAAATGGAGGTTTCACCCGTCTTCTCCTACGTATTCGTCATCATAAGTGGGTCACAGGTTGGTGTTTATGATTCTGTCTTTTCAATGTCCATAATAGTGAAATGGAAAAAAAGTGAATGGCATGCATGTGGAATATTGTCAACACGGCAGTCAATACTCCTAACCTTAATAGAGAGATAGGCAGTCTGCAGACAATCGTTGCTTCAATGGAGAACAGACATTTTAGATCGACTGGATAAAAAAATTAGTACAAAGAAAACGAATGGAAGTAATCTACTATATGTTCGTCAACCCATCCGCATCAAATAAGGTGTTGGTATGCATCGTCTCATGTCCTTCTGGTTGGCCTATGGCCTGGAAAGGCTTAGGCTTGTCGGCCTATCTGATGTAAAATTGTGCTATCATGGCCTGACGCGAGAGGCGTAAAAGTCACGGTGCGGATGGGTTAAGTATGAAGGACGTCTTATCTTAGCTTCACGTTTTGCTGACTTCTGATGAGTTAATTTTTAATGCTTAAATCACACAATACGTTCCCTAGTATTTAGGCCCGATGTTTTGAAGATTCTGGTTACTACCAGTGAATATTTGACTTTTAATGGGAATCGGAATATTCGTGTTCTACTGCTGCATGATTCCGGAGATGAGAGAAACGCTATTGCAGTGCTTGAAGATCTGCAAGCGCCCCAAGAATGACTTCAGCCATAGGGCTGCCATGAGGAGCATTAGAGGTCGCAACCGGCAAGAGGGAAAGAAGATATCGGTTTGGTCAATCACCGACGGAGTTGAGACGCTTCATGAAACGTTGGATGCGACCGACTTGAGTTCCAGAATGGATTTGTCTTCAGCCTAAGCATTCTCCATGTGGTCGAATCAATTAAATAAAGTGAAGAATGTGAATAAATTCACTTTATTCACTTTCTTTCAATGAAAGAAAGTGAATAAAGTTTTTGAAATAGTGTGGAGTAAACAACATTGTTTCTGCTGTGTTTGGTCTATGTTTATCAGACAAATTTATTATTCAATAATATATAATTTGTTAATTAGTTATTATATACTCGTGAATCCTCACCTTCGAAAAGAAGTGAAGACTCTTAGGACGTAAATATCGCCGAATATATTTCAAGAGTGCAATACGATTCCCTTGGAGAAAGTTTGAAAACCATGCTTTCTGGAAAACTCCATTCTCTTATCCGTGACATTGTTAGTCTTTCATCGGCATTGGACCGCTATACTTTGATTTTGGGATGGTCTCAACATGTAAGTCAAACGGCAAGGTCGATTCACCTATTAATTGAATATCACATCAATTCCCCGGAGTTACACGCCTAATCAGGTTACAGGCCCCGTAACTCAAGGGCTGAGATTATTTTAAGCGAAGAAAAGGTCAGCCTAGGCCTGGCCTGAAGACAGTCCGTGGGCTTTGCTTAGGCCTAGCGTTAGTGAGCTCCAGAAGGAAGAGAGCCCAATTGGCACGAAATAGTGGACCTACGTTGTCCATAGATTGACTTAAGTGTGAAAGTGAACTGGTAACGCCAGTCCAATGTACGTGAAAAGCGTGCATGCGTACTGCAAAGATTGGGCCAACATTGGTGGAATCATCACTTAATCACATATGCATGACCAACATTATTTGTAGAGCATGCTTTCTAAGAACATGTATTCCGTGAATGGTCATGTACTAGCCAAGTATTATATCATAGTGTATGATTGGGTCCATGGCTTAGACCAGGAATCCCAAATTGACATAGTTGCCCCTCGAAAAAGCATTTAACGCGGTGCACATGAAAGGTTGATATCCAAGATGTCATCCTATGACCTCGGTATATCACTCCTCTCACGGATTAGGGATTTTATTTTGTAGACTAGGCGGGGGGGCGTGAGGTTGTGGTTTAAAGGGAAATCCTATATGAAATAGATTTCATATTTTATTCACCTATGTATTTATGGTTTGCATCGTCTATCGTCAGATTCATATCGAGAATGACCATGAAGCCCTTCAACCAGATCCCAAGAAATAAGGGGAATGATCAAACAAATGGTTTCTAAAATATTTGCCAAATAAGGCTGGTTCTCAGGATTTGTAAGCACCAAATTTCCTTTGATCGAGACACACCACATTATAGTGTCCGCCCCAAAGTGCCTTTAATGTATAAGTATGAACCTGGCCTGAGACTTAGAAGAGCACTTTAAAGACGTTCTGACCGAAGCAAATAGGATCCTTGGTTTGATTGAAGGCGATCAAAGAAGTGGTCCCAAGGAAGTCAGGGCTTATGCATTCATACGCGTCCCTCGTCCGTCCAATCTTGGAATACGCGGAAGTGTTGGACCCATTCGAAGTAAGTGAAAAAAAAGGAGCTGGAAAAATTAAAAGTAAGCTGCACGTTTTGTGATCAATGACTAATGACACTGCGTCCAGTATTCTCGTGCAGGCACTGGATTGGCAAGCCTTGAATCAGTTAGCGTAAAAATGATGGACTGGTTCTACTCAACAAACTCACGGCACACTGCTACTCGATGCTCGGAAGAGTGCGACTGAAACTCGCAATAGGTCATGGATGAACATGATGAAATTGTCTCTGCATCACATTCGTGCAAGGATTGGGAGATGAAGTGAATACTTTTTAAAAATGGTTTTCATGTCATTATATTTTTGCTCGATATAGAAATTGCACGCTTCTCTTTTAGGGTATAGAAGACTTGAGGCGAAGAAGATGTGCTAGGCTAGAGACAGGTGATCTGTAAACGTTCGTTGGAAGTAGGTATGCGATGTTCGTCGCTCGCCAAGGTTGAGCCAACGTGGAGAAAATTACGAAAGTGGTTTCATTATGCGGAAAGGCGGTATGTTGGTTTTAACATAAATACCCGTTCAGATTGCCAAAGCATTGACTGTCCTTTCGTCTGGCCTATGGTTTATAGAGGCATAGCCTAATGTGCGAGGTCTAAGTCAGCTGCCCGGATACGAAGCTTCCTTATATTCGGTCATGGACATACTAAATGGACATGGACACAGTATGTGTGTTAGCGCTATGAAAAAAAAAGTTCACTTGAGGTAATGCTGTTAAGGTTGATATTGTTAGCGTAATAGAAGCTGATTTATTGTCAGATTTTGCTGGCATGAAGAAAAATTACATGATTGAGCTCAAGGAACGTTAGATGTCCAGGGTCATCGAAAAAGATTTCCGGGATTTCAAAATGTAATATCTCTTTAAATACGGAACAAAACTCAGTTATCTGTTTTGGAAAATGTGTAGAAAATCTCAAAATTTAATGTCATACCTTAATAGATCTTGATGTGAGCACCATTTGTAGCTTTACAAACATCCAAGCGGTACTCCGTTTCCGTCCAGGTACGGTGAAGCATGTCTGGTGTGATTGTTGCTACAGCTGCAGTGATTCTCGTAGTCACGAATTTCTTTAGCATAGAAAATGTTTTTCACATACCCCCGCATTAAAAAATCCATTGGTGTTAGATTGGGACTTCTTGGAGGCCAGGTCCACCTCTTCCAATCCACCGATTTGGAAACCACATTCAGAGCACGGCGAACCTGTAGACTGAAATGAGGCGGGCGCCGTCTTGTTGGAAAACACCAGTTGCGTTTTCCCTTTCAATGTCGTCAACTTGGGGGAAAACAAACTTTTCTAACAAATCTAGGTAAGTGTCCCCAGTAATGATTCTTTCCATAAAAAAGGAAGGTCCTACCACACGGTTATGTAGTAGTCCACCACCACAAGTTCACCTTTGGGGTGTCACGTACGTACTCAATTAATTTGGTTGTTCTGATCCCCAAATTCTCCAGTTGTAACGATTGACGCAGCTGTTGATATGAAAGGTAGCTTCGTCCGTAAACATTACCCGTTGTAGGTAGCCTTCATTGTCATCAATTTCATTTAACATGAAATTAGCTAACTCAACACGTTTCGATCAAAGTCTTTAATTCCATGTCTTAGTTGAATTTTATGCGCATGTAATTTTAGGCGCTTATGCAGCACATTCTGGATGGTAATCTTAGGCAGTATAGGAAATATAGATATTTTTCCCGCGAACCTGAGGTGACAAATCGGAATTTCCCGGGAAGGATATGCAAGCTGACTAATCGAGCCGCCCGCGCGCCTCCATTCCCAGGTTCGCAAGGGTATTCCTAGCCTGAGTCTTAGGTACACCAAGTTCAAAACTGCGACGAGCGATATATTTTTTTGGGCTCCGTACGCATGACTGTCTGATGCGTTCCACAGCCTCTTCGGGTGTTCGTGGTCTTCCTGTTGATTTCTGCTTCTCAACACTCCCAGTTTCCTTAAACTGAGTAAACAACTGAGCAATTGTTTTGTCAGTAGGCGCTTCTGTTCCGTAGATACGTCGAAAGGTCACAACTGACTTGAACTTGGCATACCATAGCACGCACTGAGCTTTTTGCTGAACGGATGTCATATCATTGACCGGGGTCAGGCACGTAACGTGAATACCACCGCGCAACTAATAATACGCATCAACAATCACTGCGACACTAGCATTGCGCGGGAAAGGTGAGGATAAAAACTTGGAGAGTTTTTACCTATTCTGATATAAACATCATTGTTCCATGTCTCGAATTTATCGATATATTAAGCATTGAAATCCCGGAATTCGTTTTCAATGACCCTGTATAAGGAAGGTCGTTGCGAGAGGGAGACACAAGGGGAGGAGCTTGGAATCCGCTGATAGCGGCAGATTGGCCCGAGTCCCGATGTCTCGCGGACAGAGAATCAAATCTATGGCTGCTAATATATTTATCTTCGTTTTCAGATCCTTTTCGTCGATGCTGAGGTCATACAAATTTATATTTGTTCAAAGTAGTGTGTCAAAGGTGTCCTTAAGAGTTTACAGAATAAAAAAAAAACAATAATAAAATATGGTTTGCTTTTCTTCAGACTTCTGCACAGAGCGCGTGAAGCTTTGTTCTTCCCGTCCTTGCTCGTGACTTTTGCAGTGCTGAATATCGCTTTCTGGGAAGCAACAGTCTCGCTCTCCATTTCAGGTTTTCAGCTTTGATTTGGGTATTCATTTTCTGAAGTCGCCTGTTTTATTTTAAAGACCTCTAATCACTTCCTCCTTCTTGAGGAAGTCATTCTCTATGTCTGAATGTGCCAACACTGTCGGGGTTGCTTTCTCTTTCAAAATGGATGCCACCGACTATACATTAAACGAAGCTTGAGTAAACTTCCGGTCCTGTGGGGCAATCCGTCAATCTGGTTACGAGTTTCCAAAGCTTCACTAACTTGGTTCATGACATTCATTTCTTCATCTTCAGAGGGAACATCTTGCACTACTGAATCCGATCCGCTCTCTTCTGCGAGGAAGAGGGCTCCTCTGAACTGGAGCACGATATCCCTGGAACTAAGCCTCATGTTGGCTCTACATTTGGCTTCAGTTTTTTTTTTCCGTCCCGAACATCCCATGAGTAGGGTAAAATACCCAGTGGTGGACCGGTTCCCAGTGACGGGCCACAGCACATACAATTTCCGACAACTAAGCTTCCATAGCAGGCCTACCCCTGTTGTAACATAGGCTACCAGCCATACAAGCACTTATACACTGCAAAGGTGTTCGTGCTACAATTGCCTAATTATTGGAGATTTCCTGCGCCGTGGTCCATCACTGAGAATAAACCCTGAAAAGGCCCATCATTGGGTGTTTTACCCTACACGCTGCAGATCTAAGTGGAAATCATTGTCAAGGAAATGTATGGAGGAAATCTACCAACGTTCGGATTCACCCATCTGTTCGGCGACATGCGGTAATCCATTGAGCACGAGTAAGAAGGATTCTTAGGGAATGAATAATACTTGATATTGGTCCCTCTCGTCCGGCCATTATTGGGGCATAAGGCCGCAGGACAGTCAGATGACATCCTCTCAAGAATATATTGCTACGGAATTACGAGTTGTAGTCTGCGGGTTAAAGGGAAGCAGGGGACTCCGATCCCAACCGTTGCAAAATACAAGATCAAGGAATATTAGCCGAAATTAAACCTGAGTACTCAATATTCAACAGAAATTGCGATCCTCACACGTGGGGATCTTAAAGAAAGCATATAGTTAAGCCTAAACATACTCAAAACTGCCAGTTGTGAGGAAATAAACTAACAGGTGAACCAAGAAGGGGAAAATTGCAATGAGAAACTATGGGGAATCGACAGGGACGGGTGCCTCGTGTCCGCTGGGTGACGTCATGGCTCTAGAGTCTGGACACCGCCCCTGGCCTGTCTATGCGAGAGACAGACTTATGGCGCCACCTTTATGACGACCTTCCTTATACCTAGGTACTTAGTGTTTCTTGATTGAGCCATCTCTTGAGCTACGAGCCGGAATTTGTTGTTGCCATTTCGTCGGCGATAAGAATGATGATCCTACTGATCCAGGATTTAAGTCAATCCTTTTCCCGTCAGTGTACAGGCCTCTGCTGAGGAATCCTGCTTTAGCAAATGACCGTTTCGACCACCTCAAAACGATATCCAAAGCTATGAACACACCAAAAGGAAGTGTCTCTTACTTTGTTATGACCTTCAAAAAGATTCCTTCGGCCTTACTAAAGATTATGTCTCCCATCGATAAATAATAATTGCTTCAGAATAGAAAACCTCTGAGATGTCACATCAGACTGAAGATGAAAGAAAGAAAAGGAGGGAACTGTGAGAATTCTAGTTCTCATGATGCACGAGCCGTGGGTATGCAGGTTACTTCCAGGACCCATATCTTTTCCCAAATTTCTTAAAAGCAGTTGCAAATTTCCCTTGGACATGATCACCAATGAGAGGGTTCCCATGGAATCAAGGGCCTCAATGGTGTACACGTGTATGTGTGGGATGATTAATTTATTTCAGTTTCTTCTGGGATTCATAACCAAGAGGATTAGCTTGGGACTCATAACAGGCAACTGCCTTTACCTTTTTTTGAAGATGAAGGTTGTACTGCCATTGTCTGCATTCTTTGGAGTACCGCTTGAATTATTCAGAAGTTGTACTATAGTTGTACTTAGGCTATGCATTACCTTAGGAAGAAATAACTTTCACTCTAGCTCATGGAAGATCAAAAAAAAATATCAAGGGTTAACACTGGCTATTGAGCCTGCGACTCCCAACACTACGTTTGATATAAATAAGCCTACTACAAGCGAAGGCTTCAAGTGAAAGTAATAGGCCGTTCAGGCGGTCTGGTCGATAGTTTGTATTTAGGCATTCATTGATTATAGGACTTGAAAAAGATGGGTGGCAGGCAGCGATTGCAAGCTCGCATGGAAATTCTACAAGTTCTGCAAAGGATCTTGTATGGTGCTAGTTCAACTGCAAACTCAACTCAGCCATTCAGGGCCATAATTAGGTGTTCCTCCTTCTATGAGCACAATGCACAGCAGCGCAAGCCCCTCCCACTGCCTTCATGCTCTGCTTCGAAATCAGCAACAAAATTCCCTTACTTCTCCCCAAGCACATGCATCTCCCAGCACCCCTCCTTCTCATAGCCAGGGCATGGGACCTTTCAATTGGACTGCCCAATCCCGTAATGAAAATTTAGGGAACTATTTAAAGATTTAATGTAATTGAGTCGTTGAGGGATTTAATGAATAAGTCATTTCTGAATTTTTAGACTTCACCTTTAATATTCGTGGGTTCTGAAAGTCCGATGAAATTTATATTTGTCACAATGCCAGATGCTGACTTTTTATTCCCTTTTTCTATTGGATACTAGAAGTTCCAATTAATTTTTGCATAAATGTTTGCCCAGTACCAGTGCCCGAAACTTGTGAGAACGTAGGCCCTCTCCCCCTTTCTGAGGTGCGGTTGTGTTAATGTGACTTTCATGCAGTCGTTTCTGGAGTTTCAAACTCAAAGAAATGTGTCTGAATGCCACGAAAGGCTTCGTAAAGCCCTCGATTGTAGCCACATCTACGAGGATCATTCGATAATTATTGGCAACACTGTAATTAATCAAAAAGTATTTATTGTAGAAACCTGAAATTGTACATGCCTTCGATATAATCTCCTGCCTTGTCGCAGACGCGCTGCCACACCTCTGGGAGACGTCTGACGCCGTTAGCAGCGTCACNAAAAGACTTGGGGAAAAATTCGCGGGAGTAGGATTGTATAGTGAAATTTCAATATGGATGAAGGGCTGGATAAAATTTCATTGTTGGAGTCGTTATGAATGCTGTTAAGCGTCTAGTGAGAAGAAAAAGTGGAACGGGACATCCTCGCGAGCTTTTTGTCAGGAACGAATCCGTATTTGCCTGATAGTGAGTTAATTCGATCACTCTCGAGTGGAGAGAAGGCGAAGAAGGATCAAAACATTTCAGGTGCTCTACATAAGATTGCAACGAATAAAAACGGATGAGAGAAAATAGTCATTACATTCGATGCAGAGTCTTGAGTAAAACATTGAGTAAAATGAAAGGTGAATTTTTCATTCTAGCTAAAATTATCGCGTTCGCATAAAAACGATCTGAGCGTGCCTACGGACGGTTTTGATGAGCACCAGTGCCAGTTAATGAATGTTCAGAGGGGTAAAAGTCAGGCTAAGCTTCGGTTAAAGGACTTGATTGTACGAAAGTGTGCAAACTGAGGATTTAGGCTATATTCTCGACACTTAGCCCTGTCGAGATTAGGGTTTAGAAATCAATTAAAATCTCCTCCATTAATGATAAAGGGTGTAGAGAAATGCATTATTCTAGAATGACCAATACAAGCAAGGCAAGATTATCAAATTGTGGCATGTAGACATAGCAAATTAAAAGAGAGCCTTCCCAGGAGAAACACCATACACGAGTTCAGAATGCGATGAAAGAGAGAGGACGACTTTTTAACCCTAATCCGGCCAAGGTGAGTCCGCTGGACTCACTACGACATATTTCGGTCTATTACTGTCATAATTTTTTTAAACTATCAGGACCATTGAATAAATTGTCTGTATTATTTTAGTTACAGTACTGTTATTTATAAGAATACATACCGTAACCGCAGCAAACGGCCTTATTTTACATGAGCCTGACAGACTCACCTTGCTCGGAATTTTTTTGTAAAAAAGCTTGCCCGAATGAGGGTTAACTGACTTGGATTCCACCTAGAGCTGGTGATACCTTCCAGGCCCCATTCATCGAAAAAAAGACCAGATTCATTCAGGTTCGTTTCCTTGATGAAAAGCAAACTAATGCAATAAGGTGAATTTTTAACAATGTTGATGAGGTAATGCTACGAACATTCCAACTGAAAATATTCATCGTGTCTCTTGCTTTTATTCCTGAGAATCCGTCATTGCAAAAGGTTTGCTGAGTTGCTTTCGCAAGGACATAAGTCACTTTGCAAAAGGCTTATTATTTGAAGGTACACGTAGAACATCAATCATGGCACAGAGGGCATGAGGAAAGCAGGTGATATCCTGCAATGAATGAAACTGATCTAGTAAATTTTTATGGTGTGAGATCTGTTTTTGAAGGACTAATTCTAAACGAAACTGTTGAAGGAAAGTGAAGGTTTGGAAGAAAAAAAAGGAGGTTCCAGAGATTCCATTAACGTTCCAACAACAAACTTCCATGATTTCAATGTATCAAAGGAAGTTCACGGGATTTCAACAGGTTTCTTCGATTTCTTTCTGAGCCCTTTTAGCCGAGTCTGAAGTTTCCTGTCAGTTGATGACCGACGCAAGGCATCAATCATAGTTATGAGCCAAGGAACGTTTTCCGAATATTTCTGAGCAACAAGGCCGAGGTTTCTTGAGTATTTTACTTCCTCAAGGAAAAAGAGGAACTGTTCTATTCCAAGTAGAGAGGAGGACGGATCTAGTCCCGTAAGTTTTTTGGTGTCTAAACGAAAGAGAGGGGAGGATCGTGATTGAGTCAGTGGGGAGTCATCATTAGAGTCCGAGAGTGAACTATCTCGAAATTTTTTCACGTTCAAGCGTCTTACTGGTATGAGGGAGTATGACCTCTTTGGTGTAGTGTGGGAAGAAGAAGCAGAAGGGATCAGAGAGTGCCACTCAACTGATAATGGGAGAGATGATGAGGGACAACCGGCAAGCTCTGTTGAGGGCATGAGGGGAGTCCACCGTCTCCAATGCAGTGACGTCATCATGAGGAAGGGGGGTATTTTCAGGCGGAAGTCCCGCTTGAGAGGATACATTATATCCAACTGAAAGAGGAACAGAGGAGAGATCAGTATTATTGAAATACATTATTTGGTGGAGTCTCACCAGCTCAAGGTAGAGCGGGAGGCGAAGCTGACTTTCCCGCGCACGAAAGTGAGATTGAGGATGATTCCTGATCATGAGGAGCAAGAGGACAATCGCGTTTTACATGTCCTACCTTCTTGCAATGAAAACAAACCAGATCTCCAAAGGAAAGAAAAATTCTGTCATTACGATTATCATATGAGATAGGGGTGGAGAAGGTAGGGCACTTTCACTCATACTCAGTTAAATTAAACCTTCTAATAGACTTGATGTGCTGCAGAGAAGGATTTCTCGGTGATGCCCCCATTACAGAGAAACTTGAAGTGACCTTTCAAGAGGGGAGAATGCATCAAGAACGGAATCATGAAATTTCTGGAGCAAACAACCAAAACTCAACTAAACCTAAGGGAACAAAAGGATAACCAACTCTAACTTCAGCTTTAACTGAATGTAGGTTTAACTCTGGAACTGCCAACCGTCGATACTTTCGACGTTGGTATGCCATCGAGCTGCTTGCGGCAGTTTCAGGATTAGATAGTGTGTATTTAAATAATGCACCTAGGAAAGTGAGAGGTTTTGGGCTCCTAATCGAATCCATGGAGCAATCGCCTCTGTAATGCTGCAGAACTTACATGTCTGAATGCAACTATTACGGTTGGAGGTCTGAACCTTTCGAAAAAGATCAGACTTAAACCCGGAAGAAGTAAGCTGAGGCCTTACCGAGCGAATGTTTAACATGTAGCGCACCCCAAAGCGAAGCATTGACTACCACACAGAAAATTGTAATTCGTCGTCAAATGATCGAAATCAAGTTACATGTCATACATATTACGCAATCAAGGGTGGATTTTTGAACAGAAAACTATCCGATAATCTATCTAATATCTAATCTAATACTTTAATTCGAAGAGGGCAAAAGTTGTGGTGGTGGTCGTGTCTGTCACCCCCACGTGCGGGCCTACGATGCAATGCCATTCTGGGTCATAGGCCAGGCCATCCATGGCCTAAAGCACCAGGTCTACAAGGCTGCGCCTTTCCAAGCCATCATCATATACTTTAACCCTAATCCGGGCAAGGTGAGTCCGCTTGACTCACTACGACATATTTCGGTCTATTACTGTCATTTTTTTAAACTATCAGGACCATTGAATAAATTGTCTGTATTATTTTAGTTACAGTACTGTTATTTATAAGAATACATACCGTAACCGCAGCAAACGGCCTTATTTTACGAGTCTGACAGACTCACCTTGCCCGGAATAGGTTGGAAAAAAGCTTGCCCGGATGAGGGTTACGAGACTGTCACTTCATGCCATAGGCTAGGACATCCAACGCACTTAGCGCCAGGTCCATCGGGTTCTATTCATGTGAGCCATAGGCTTTAGCTCATTCTATTATTTCCATAGGCTTCATACTTAGTAGCACCCTTTGCTTGTGACACACATTCAGTTGGCTGTGACGTTTTCACTAATTGACTGCAAGTTCTTCATTTGAATATGTTCTTTACTGAGGTGTTTTTTTTTTCCTTAGGTCAGATGTGGTGGTTCGCACCGTCGCTTCCATTTTCTGTTTGCGTTTCATGTCATGGCCGATTTACTTGAGTTCTCATGGTTGATGAAATCAGAATAATAGTCTAAAAAGGCTCTGCTTCATACGTCGCGCAAACCATGTGCACCTCCCATCAAAATGGTGGCAATATTTGTGAGGTGAGGTTGAACGTGAAGAAAAAATGGAGGTCCCACAGGACGGCGATAAGGCATTTGTTTCTGGTAAAAGACGGTTGGTGCTGCCGTGGAAACAACGTTTACTACTGCAGTTGCAGTGCGAAGTGCCTAAATCGGTGCTAGCCGTAATGGCTAGAATCAGTGATATGCGTAGGGAGCGTATGGTCGCTCAGACCGCTGAACAGCAAGAGGCAGGGAATGCTTAGCTCCGGAATAGGAGAGCCGTGCAGTCTGCTGAGCAGCTTGATGCAAGGAACGCAGCACTTAGGTGTCGAAAGCCGGGGGACGGCTGGGAATTAAACCCGGACTTCCTGCTTGCCGGTCAGGCAAGCATTGCTACATTGCATGTACTACCATTTCACCACGGAACTCGGAACATTTGGTCATGCCTCTTCCATTCATCTCAATAATTACTGTCGTTTGTCACAGCGAGCACTGTCAGGCTGTACATTTTCATGTAGGGAGGGAACATTTATTTCACATTGCTGGCCCAACAGAAAAATACTCCTGATATAACTCACACTTTAGCACCAGTGAGCCACACTTTCAGAGCCTCAGGGTAATGTGGCGGCGATGCATTTTCAGGAATTAGTCGCTAGCATTGTGCCACACATGCACTAACTTGTCTCTATGCCGTCGAACAAGTTCTTGGAAATGGTCCGTACTGTTTCAGAATCATTGGTGTCTGTACCATACGCTAATGCTAATTGCCCATGAGCTAACAGGTGATGCAAGAATACTGAATGTGCTAGGAAGACGAAATCAGCAAAGTCATCTCATGAAAACGTGCTAAACCGCAATGGCGATTGTGTCAATCAGCTGGAATATCATGATGGTGGTGTTTAGGAACAAAATCTCCCTGTCTACTGTAAGCTATATGTGTATAAATGTAATGAAGCGGTTCAGTTCCGAATGGGTAATGCGATTAACAGAGGATTGTCAAGAAGACGTTATGTTCGCAATAGACGATTCAAATTTCTGCCTATTAGACGGCCAGCGTAGCGGCCGCAGGCCGCTAGTGCAACTTTATTTCAAGGAAAATATGTTATTTCCTGGAAATAAAGCAGCATTATCGGATAGTTCTGTTTAAAAATCCACCCTAAGCTTCTTTTAACCCATTCGCATCCACAAGCCTACTGGCACGCATCGTCCCATGTCCTTCCGCCAGGCCTAAGGCCTCGGTAGGCATAAGTCTTCAGGACTCGCGCGTCAAGTTAAGACAGCACAATTCCGGGTCAGGTAGGTCGAATAGTTCCTAGATGCGAATGGGTTATAGGTACGTGACTGCAGGGTTGCCGGAGCTGCTTTATATCACTCGGAGTCGGCGACCCCCGAATTTTGAGATCTGAATAATGTATGCAGAGTTAACCCTTCAAGCACTGCCTTTGACCTGACCTAAAAGTGATCGTACGGCGTACATGAAAACGTGTTTGGTTAAAAATTAATGTCAACAAATAATTTTCATGTAGGTGTTTATTTTCAGCTGGCAGCACGCTCTTGAAATTATTTAAAATATATTTCCCCAAATAAAATTCTAGATTGAGGATCCCGAGAAGTATGTGAATTTTATAACTACACCTTTGTCATTAATCATTCTTTTACCAGGTCGGTCAATAAGTTTTTAGCTACCAGTACACGCGTGTACCCAGAAACAAAGTAAGTGCATTTATTCAACATATCGACCCTGTGAATCAATCACACGAGAGCAACGATCACGCAAAGACACAATACCGGTTTTAAAAAAGTTTGAAGTCTGAGAGACAAAATACTCAGTCACCGTCGACTTCAGCTCGTCATCGTCGTCGAATCGCCTGCCACGAAGGTGTTTCTTCAAATATGCTGGCTCTTTACTGCATCACGCAGCCGGACCATCAATTGGGCGTAATACTGCCCAGTAACGGTCTCCTTGTGTGGCAGGAAATCAATCAACAAGACACCTTCACAGTCCCAGAAAATGGTCATCATCACCTTGCCCGCCGAGCGTGCACCACGGGGACGTTTCGGTGTCGGACTTTCGGGGTGCTTCCACTCCTTTGATTCGATCTGGGTCTTGGGATCGTAGTAGTGAATCCAAGACTCATCCCCGGTCACGATACGACGGAAGATTTGGTTTGGGTCACTGTCAATCAGCTGCAGCAACTCAATGGAGCAGTCCTTGGGAGAGCGGCACATGTCCGGCGTCAAAATCCGAGGTACCCATTTTGTGTTGACCTTGTTCATGTTGAGCACGTCGTGAATGATGTAATGTACCGATCCTTTGGAAATGCCCACAATCTGGGCTATCTGAATCAGTGATATTCGGCTATCTTCCAATATCAGCTTCTCAACAGCAGCCACAGTTTGGTCGTTCACTGCTGTCGCCGGCGCACCACTGCGGGGGTCATCTTCCAGCGAGTCCCGGCCGCGCTGGAATTCACGCACCCAGTTGCCGACGGTGGCTTTTAATGGAACACTGTCCCCATAGACGGCATGCAAACGATAGTGGATCTAGTTGATCGTCTGTCCTTCCTTCGTCAAGAATTTGGTCACTGCTCGGTACTCAATTTTATTCAATTTTCAAATAACCGTCACCCAGCCTGATACAGCAGCATAAAGCACTACCTGCAAAATACCAAAAAACTACTTGCAAAATACCACAGTGATGATTCTACCCTATCAATAACAAACGATAGAACACACCCACGCTAAGTATTCGGCGTGAAACATGATTGGTTCACCGCAGCTAAAAACTTATTGACCTACCTGGTACCTTATCATGTTGTACCTCGTATAATAGCACAAGGAAGTCCAGGTTTCACTTGAACCACCCTTGGATTATATATTTAACCGTGATGGGATCAGTCATAATCTCAAATCATTCTGTACTAGTACGAGACTATAAAGGACCAGGAAACGATAGCAGCGGACGCCGGAATGAGTAATCCCGTATTCCTCGGTTCCTTTGTACCTTTCCACCCTTAGGAATGACCAGAGCATTTAGGCATGTAATATAAATAGACGATCGTGAGTGACTGACTCAATTCTATGTTCTTGATGTAATTAGAGGCTGCAAGTTGCTTCACGAATAGCTGTTAGATTGCTGCGTTCAGAAAAATTCAGACTTTGCTGTACGTGTCCCACAGGCACATTTCGCGGGGGGGACTGATTTTGTTAGCCCAGGCTTAATTCATGGATGGACGCTTAGGCCTGAGTCATTCTCTTGTAGCCACTCTTTTCGCAGAAACTGGATGGAACGTGAACGGGTAGGATGCCGACTTCAAAGAAAGTCCGACTTTCCGTCCGTTACTCTGGTCCGGTGTTCCGCGATATTTGGTATAGGGGTGTGATGTCTTTGACATACTCCCAAAAAAAGAAGTCTAGTGGGATGGGGGCCACGGAATAGGACCAGCCCAGCCCAACCTAACCTATCCCATCGTTCCGGAAACGTTTAATCCAGGAAGTGCCTGACCAGCAAACTCCTGTGTGGTGCGCACCATCCTGTTGAAAAATTATTTGTTGTTGGATATCCTCAAGTTGTGGGTCCACAAACTGTTCTAGCATGTCAAGGTAAACAGTCCACTTGGGTGGGAGTAAACACAAATCCTCTACTCATACTCCCTCACTAGTCGTACCATGGCCAGTCTAAATCCACCTGTGGGTGGGGCGTGAGTCCGAAACTCCACTGCTGCCACCAAATTGTCATGAGAGGACCGAAGGCATGGGAAAGTTGGATGGCAAGAGAGAGGACACCGAAAGTAGAAAGAATGCCAGGGGACGGCCGAGAATTGAACCTGAGTGTACCACCATTACACCACTGAACTGGGGACATTCAGTCGTGCCTCTCAATTGCATCACCACCACAAATTGTACTGGATGCTACCGCATTGAGTTCTTCAGCTTAAAATGTTTGCAGGTATTTCTACAATGTAGGTATAAATAAGATTTGCCATTTCGTTTAACCTTTTAATGCATGATTTTTTATTTTTCGGCGAAAAAAATCAGGTAGGTTTCTCTTACGTCCTAGAACACAGGTCAAGTGGAAAGTTTTTTTTTCTATCAAATTTGTAAGTACAATGCTCAAAAATTATACTGTTGCATATGTGCTACAAACCGTGAAAGTTGACCAAAGGCAGAGTAAGTAGGTAAGGCAATAGAAAGCTTTCTGTATTCTTATTGTACAAGATTTGCCATGTCTGCCAAAGATTAAGTGTGGAAATCTCGAAAACAATTCTTGCCCTTGTTAAAGCACAGGGCAGATGCACATTTTTCGGACTTCGTATGTGAATCCTTTGCATTGGGGTTTCTTGCAACGCTAGCGAATCTCCATCCAAACTGGCCAGTGGCCCGCTTGGTCAAGACGGACATCTTTAGAGGGAATGTAGCTTGTCGAACCTCTTTTCTTCTTCTGTTGAATTTGGCTTTCCATATTCGATGCGGGTCTTCCGCGTTTCGATGGTTTCTTCTGTACTTTGCAAAGACATGCAGCCACCTCCGCACGGAAGTCTGTGAGAGGCAATACAAGGGGTTCGTACGTCTTCTTTGCAAGAGCAGTGGAGGCTGTAGGAACCTTCGCGCCAACTTTGCGTGAGCGGGCGCAGCCCGAGACCACAGTAGGAAGAACCGAAGACGCGGACGGCGCCAATGTGGTGCTTGGGCCAGCAACCCCTGGAGAAGCAGCCAATGTCTGTGCACCCCTTCTCCGCTCGTCGTGAACTCGCCGGTAGAGCAACCAGGCGTTTACAACAGCCAGGTCGATAAGATGATAAAATATCCTGAAGTACCACTTCCTGGACTTGCAAGAAATCCTGTAGCGCCCGATGTTGTTGTCAATCAGGTCCACTCCGCCCATATGCTTGTTATATTCTAGAATCACTCGTGGACAGGGAATTCCTACTGTGCTCCTCTTCTCGTCATAGCGTTGTACCTGCGACTCCGGAAATATGCCAACAAATGTTGATAGGAAGGCGACAGGCTTGTTGTCTTTCCTTATGACGGAGGAGACATCCACGCCGTCCTCACCACAGATGTACTCCTCTGGTCCCTCTGGCTTTGATTTTCAGCTGTTTATCTGTAGGCAGCTTGCAGTCTGGTCCACGACCCCCCTTGAAATTCATTGCAAATGGGAAAATGAAGCAACATACATGTTGTAGCACATCTGCAACAAACAGCATTTTCAACTTTCTGATCCACGTTTGCAAAGAGGCTTGAGATTCAGTCAATCCAGCATTCGTACATAACCCAAGGCAAATGAATATGGAAAAATACTGGTGAACCTGAACCCTGAATTAGAGTGAAGTTGAAGATTATTGCACCAAATTCGTCAGTCTGTCACAGGATGAAGACAGGTGCTTTCAGGTTATTTGCCACCAGGAGTGAAGGCCACTAAGCGACCCGTGGGGCACTGGGTACAAGGACTGGACTGTCGCAAATCTGCTACGAACCTACTTACTGTTAGAGCTGGCTACTTACGCATTCTAAAAATTGTTATTTTGTATGTAGCATATCTGCTACGTCATGCATTAAAGGGTTGATTGGTTGTGCAGGTCTCCACTTTCACTCGTATTGAATTTGTTGCAAGATCGCCTTGAAAGAGGATGGTTAGATTCCTTTGCGATATCCTTTTATCTCTTCAACAACGGAACTCAAACTGCCGAACCTTTTGTTGATCCTATAATGCCACTTGTGATCCTGAAGATGCTAGCACATAGAGCGAAGTACACTAGTAAATTACACAGATCCTGTCAACAGATTTTACTTCATTCGTTACCGTGCGTGTCAGAGGTCAGGACCTTATTGCCCAGATCAGTATTTGGAACCACCAAGAGATGCACTCCAGCATTGTTGATAGTTTTTCAAGAAGTCTTTCTTCGGGTCGCATTCGTCGAAATGGATTCAATTATTTTGCTGTATTGGCAGATATTGAGAAATAGGAAAAACGACTCAAAACCATATACTTCCAGATTCGTGGACATTAGCCGACCTTGAGGATGGGAGAAAGTACGAAGGGTGTTCCAAAAGTTTCCGGAAAATATTTCTTTTTTTTATTGACCTCCAGCATCTCCAATCTTAAAACCGTTTTATGCGGGCTCCCATAACTTTGTACAAAGTAAGTCAGTATTTAGTAAATACACCAAGGGAAGCACCAGAAGTGTACCTTTCTCTCCAGCCCAATTTGCCGCAGCGTTCCGTGGTCCGCTTTCTGTGTTTGAAGGGTGCTAGCGGGACGGAAATTCATCGGCGGTTGGAAAAAGTGTTTGGGCTGGAAACCCTAAGCAAGACAAGTTTTTGGGCGGATTAGAAAATTTAAAGGACAGGTGACCGTTAAAGACGCGAATAGCAGTGGGCGGCTGTCTGTTGTAATGACTGAGGAGAACAAGGCCCGCGGGCAGTCAAGAGTGTCGCCAAACATCATCGCCTAGGCCAAAAAAGTTCAAGTCGCATGTCTCTGTCAAGAGGATGATGGTGGCAGTTTTCTGGGACCGTACCAATGCATCCATAAACGCTCAGCGATACTGCAAGACTTCGAAACTCAAGAAGGCAGTTTCGAAGAAGAGGCCAGCTTTGCGCGGGAAGAAACAGTATCTTCTTCATGACAACACCCGGCCGCACGCTGCTTTGGCAACTTCCGCCCTTCTTGCCGAGTTTCAGTGGACTGTTGTTCCACATCTGCGGTACAAGTACAAATTAACGGTACAAGTATAAATATGGATTTGAATACCTTCGGTGTTTTTATATAGTAAAAGTCTTATACATTTCTCTTTTATTATCTTATCTTCCACTGCATCGAAGCCTTTCCTGGAGCTACATAACAGCTTAGCTTTTTCTGGGGAAATGGGAAAATTTTCCTCTTTCTGTGGATACGGATAGCAACGTAGGTCCTCAAGAAATGTCATTTCACGAGCATAAATACTACCCCTGTGCAGGCAATGGGACATCCTGATTCGTGCGATCATCAATGTATTGTCACGATATTGTATATAGTGTACTTTTTTTTTGCTTTAATCCAGAGTCCCGAATGAGTGTATTTTCTCTTGTTGACGGGAGATGGCACCTCTAGCGCCGCGTAACTCATTCGCACAAACCGGTGAGTGCCACTATGTCCTATTTGGAATGTTTGAGAAAGAGGATGGGTCTTCATGTACCGGCCGTATGGCGGAAGTCAGGGATGTCCTCCCCGGTAGCTCATGAACAGCTGTTTAGGAGTTAAGTGCGAGGTAATGATACACCCCGCCAAGGGAAGTAGAGTCACGCGGGCAAGACAACCCCAGCGCAAACCAGATTCGGGGAGCTTCGGACCGCATCAACCACTCTGGCCTTTGTGCTTGACCACCGTCCACCCCGCTCCGGACTGCATTTGCTAACCGAGGAAACGAGGTTCAACTCCCTCGTGCCGAATCACCGTCCAAGCAGTTGACTTGCCTCGGCTTGGGTATTGCCCCTGTTCCCCGTTGGTTTGTATCGTTCGCATTCGCGTCGGCCTCTCCCATTTCGGGTCTTGGGAAAAGGATTCTGTGATTGGATTGGGTTTTGTGCACATAGAGCCGGCTTGCCCGGACTGGTCTAGAAATAAGGAGATTGTATTGTCTTGCTTTCGGCCTGCGAAGGAAATTGTCTTTGTTGTGGCTAGAGTGGCAATCACATTAAAGGGAGAAATTGAAGTGTTCGACTCAGGTGTCTTTGAGTTTTCGTTGGGTTCGACCCGCTCCTAAGGCCTCCTTTACAGCCACAGCTACCACAAGTGTCGGCATCCGGTCCGCGGACTGGAGGACGGACCTCGCCCATACCCCGTACGATACCGGATTCAGTACTCCGGGCGGGATACCTGACGAGATAGGCCGCCAAGACCGTCACAGTATGAAAATTACAGTGGGTAATGGACTTTTTGTATAGATCGGACCACATCCACATTTTAGAAGAGTTGTAGGTTAAACTTACCTCCAGTTCACCAAATATACAGCATCCCAACTGTCTGTGAAAGAATGGCCCTATTTCTGCTATATTATGCGAATACTCATACGACTCTTGAAGTTGGCCAATAAACGCTCTAATCATGTATTTGGCCGTAGCAAGCCACGAAAGGATTCCAGAAATAGCTAAAGTCACATGTGGAGCCACGGAATTTTGTGGACACCCAATACACTCGGCAAAAGGAGAGCATACTGATTTTCAACTGCTGTACATTCGGACAATTCGAGTTACAAATTAAAGGGGTTGAGAATGTTTGTAATGGGTTGATGCAAAATTAACGACCGTTTTTATTGATTCTAAATTTTTTCAACAATACAACACCAAAGTACACTCAAAACATGTTTAAATGATCATTCTGGAGCATAATTGCCATCTACTTCAATAACTGCTTCCCATTTGCTTGGCAAACGATCGATTCCACGTGCAAAAAAGTGACGATCCTTGGATGCAATCCACGCTTTGATGTCAGCGACAAGCTCGTCCAAATCATCGTAGACTTTGCCCGTCTGCTAATTTTTGAGCGAACGATTGACGTGGTAGTCTGTAGGAGCTTCAGGAAATGAATTGCTACATCTCGCTGAAGCAATTCGCTGAAGATGCGGACTCGCTTGGCCTTGTTGTCATCGGAGAGTTCGTGTGGAACTCATCCAGCCAATTTCCATACTTTTCCGAGCTTTTTGAGTCGCCTGACAATGGTGGACTTGTCGACATCGATTTGCTCGGCCAACATCCGTGTCGTCAAACTTTCGTCTTCTTCCACCGCTTGCAAAAGTTCTTGATCATCAAAATCAGACGGACGACCTCTTCCTTCTTCATCTTTGAACCATCTTCGGACTTGTCTTTCACCCATTGTTCCTTCACCGAAAAGTTCGTTGAGATCGCGAAATGCTTCAGCGGCAGTGTGACCTTTCTCGAAGTGATGAAGCATGATATGACGAATACGAACGTGGTTATCGAAACGCATTCTTATTAAAATGGTAAGGAATATTATTATGAAAAAAAAATTGAGACAAAATGCTAAATTTGAAAGATTCGAAGGGGACTAATAAAAACGGTCGTTAATTTTGCATCAACCCAATATATTTTGCTGAAGCACTCCTGCCTATTGAAAAATCCAAGAAAATAAATATAAGTACGCTCAGAACTGCACAACGTGAGGAAGTACATTACAATAAATGAGCATGGCTAATTTAAATATCTAAACCTCAATAAACTCCAAGTAACTGTGTAAAGACGAAAACAGCACAGTTGGAATGCAGTCACAGCAGAGGTTCATTCTGGCTAGCAAGAGAGAGTATTCGACGCTGCTTGGGGAAAGTGAGGACTGCCCCGCCACCGCAACGAAGGGTGCAACACGTGCGGGCGAACTAGTATTACTTGTCTGCGAGATTATCCCCCGTAGAGAAATATTGTTTGTCTAAGTACATCCAAAAAAATAACTGGAGGTCGTAGAGGTTAGAATTTTGGCAAAATACGCCCGAGGGTATTGAAACATGTTTCATTCAGTCATAAATCATTTATGTGGTTCCCTTCGTGGTCTTCACATGGAAAGAGAGGCAATTTGCCGCAGCGTTCCGTGATCCGCTTTCTGTGTTTGAAGGGTGCTAGCGGGACGGAAATTCATCGGCGGTTGGAAAAAGTGTCTGGGCCGGAAACCCTTAGCAAGACAAGTTTTTGAGCGGATTATAAATATTAAAGGACAGGTGACCGTTAAAGACGCGAATAGCAGTGGGCGGCTGTCTGTTGTAATGACTGCGGAGAACAAGGCCCGCGGGCAGTCAAGAGTGTCGCCAAACATCATCGCCTAGGCCAAAAAAGTTCAAGTCGCATGCCTCTGTCAAGAAGGTGGTGGTGGCAGTTTTCTGGGACCGTACTGATGCATCCATAAACGCTCAGCGATACTGCAAGACTTCGAAACTCAAGAAGGCAGTTTCGAAGAAGAGGCCAGCATTACGCGGGAAGAAACACTATCTTCTTCATGACAACACCCGGCCGCACGCTGCTTTGGCAACTTCCGCCCATCTTGCCGAGTTTCAGTGGACTGTTGTTCCACACATTTGTACAAGTACAAATTAACGGTACAAGTATAAATATGGATTTGAATACCTTCGGTGTTTTTATATAGTAAAAGTCTTATACATTTCTCTTTATTATCTTATCTTCCACTGCATCGAAGCCTTTCCTGGAGCTACATAACAGCTTAGCTTTTTCTGGGGAAATGGGAAAATTTTCCTCTTTCTGTGGATACGGATAGCGACGTAGGTCCTCAAGAAATGTCATTTCACGAGCATAAATACTACCCCTGTCCAGGTAATGGGACATCCTGATTCGTGCGATCATCAATGTATTGTCACGATATTGTATATAGTGTAGTGTACTTTTTTTTGCTTTAATCCATAGTCCAGAGCCCCAAATGAGTGTATTATCTCTTGTTGACGGGAGATGGCACCTCTAGCGCCGCGTAACTCATTCGCACAAACCGGTGAGTGCCACTATGTCCTATTTGGAATGTTTGAGAAAGAGGATGGGTCCTCATGTACCGGCCGTATGGCGGAAGTCTGGGATGTCCTCCCCGGTAGCTCATGAACAGCTGTTTAGGAGTTAAGTGCGAGGTAATGATACACCCCTCCTAGGGAAGTAGAGTCACGCGGGCAAGACAACCCCAGTGCAGGGGAGCTTCGGACCGCATCAACCACTCTGGCCTTTGTGCTTGACCACCGTCCACCCCGCTCCGGACTTACCGAGGAAAACGAGGTTCAATACCCTCTACGCCTTCTTGCCGAATCACCGTCCAAGCAGTTGACTTGCCCCGGCTTGGGTATTGCCCATGTTCCCCGTTGGTTTGTATCGTTCGCATTCGCGTCGGCCTCTCCCATTTCGGGTCTTGGGAAAAGGTTTCTGTGATTGGATTGGGTTTTGTGCACATAGAGCCGGCTTGCCCGGACTGGTCTAGAAATAAGGAGATTGTATTGTCTTGCTTCCGGCCTGCTAAGGAAATTGTCTTTGTTGTGGCTAGAGGAAGAAATCACATTAAAGGGAGAAATTGAAGTGTTCGACTCAGGTGTCTGAGTTTTCGTTGGGTTCGACCCGCTCCTAAGGTCTCCTTTACAGCCACAGCTACCACAAGTGTCGGCATCCGGTCCGCGGACTGGAGGACGGACCTCGCCCATACCCCGTACGACGCCGGATTCAGTACTCCGGGCGGGTACCTGACGAGATAGGCCGCCAAGACCGTCACAGTATGAAAATTACAGTGGGTCATGGACTTTTTGTATAGATCGGACCACATCCACATTTGAGAAGAGTTGTAGGTTAAACTTACCTCCAGTTCACCAAATATGCAGCATCCCAACTGTCTGTGAAAGAATGGCCCTATTTCTGCTATATTATGCGAATACTCATACGACTCTTGAAGTCGGCCAATAAACGCTCTAATCATGTATTTGGCCGCAGCAAGCCACGAAAGGATTCCAGAAATAGCTAAAGTCACATGTGGAGCCACGGAATTTTGTGGACACCCAATACACTCGACAAAAGGAGAGCATACTGATTTTCAACTGCTGTACATTCGGACATTTCGAGTTACAATTAAAGGGGTTGAGAATGCTTGTATTGGGTTGATGCAAAATTAACGACCGTTTTTATTGATTCTAAAATTTTTCAACAATACAACACCAAAATACACTCAAAACATGTTTAAATGATCATTCTGGAGCATAATTGCCATCTACTTCAATAACTGCTTCCCATTTGCTTGGCAAACGATCGATTCCACGTGCAAAAAAGTGACGATCCTTGGATGCAATCCACGCTTTGATGTCAGCGACAAGCTCGTCCAAATCATCGTAGACTTTGCCCGTCTGCTAATTTTTGAGAGAACGATTGACGTGGTAGTCTGTAGGAGCTTCAGAAATGAATTGCTACATCTCGCTGAAGCAATTCGCTGAAGATGCGGACTCGCTCGGCCTTGTTGTCATCGGAGAGTTCGTGTGGGACTCATCCAGCCCATTTCCATACTTTTCCGAGCTTTTTGAGTCGCCTGACTGGTGGACTTGTCGACATCGAATTGCTCGGCCAACATCCGTGTCGTCAAACTTTCGTCTTCTTCCACCGCTTGCAAAAGCGCTTGATCATCAAAATCAGACGGACGACCTCTTCCTTCTTCATCTTTTAAGCTTGTGTTGCCGGATTTGAAACGATTGAACCATCTTCGGACTTGTCTTTCATCGATTGTTCCTTCACCGAAAAGTTCGTTGAGATCGCGAAATGCTTCAGCGGCAGTGTGACCTTTCTCGAAGTGATGAAGCATGATATGACGAATACGAATGTGCTTATCGACACGCATTCTTATTAAAATGGTAAGGAATATTATTATGAAAAAAGATTGAGACAAAATGCTAAATTTGCAAGATTCGAAGGGGACTAATAAAAACGGTCGTTAATTTTGCATCAACCCAATATATTTTGCTGAAGCACTCCTGCTTATTGAAAAATCCAAGAAAATAAATATCAGTACGCTCAGAACTGCACAACGTGAGGAAGTACATTACAATTAATGAGCATGGCTAATTTAAATATCTAAACCTCAATAAACTCCAAGTAACTGTGAAAGGACGAAAACAGCACAGTTGGAATGCAGTTACAGCAGAGGTTCATTCTGGCTAGCAAGAGAGAGTATTCGGCGCTGCTTGGGGAAAGTGAGGACTGCCCCGCCACCGCAACGAAGGGTGCAACACGTGCGGGCGAACTAGTATTACTTGTCTGCGAGATTATCCCCCGTAGAGAAATATTGTTTGTCTAAGTACATCCGAAGAATTATGAAGATTCCTATTAAGAATGCAGAAGGATGTTTCGATCAATGACTAAATGCTTTTGATGGAAAAAGTACCTACTTTTTTTTACTCAATTACGCACGTCAATTATCACGTCTGATTGACGTGCACATTTCAGCCAATCATTAATGAGCAAGTCAGAGTAATGGTATTACAAGAAAGAGAACTTCAACATGTCTCATATCAAGAATCACCACATTGAAAATGACCAATTTCAAACATGGTGTCTTTGTTTCTTCTTAAGCCATTTTCTCATGGATTTTTCAAAGGAGATATTATTCTGTTGTGAAGGTACATTGATTTTTATCTTCATGGGAACATCGTGGTGTTCAGTGATCTGAGCATTTCTCTGAGCTGTTTTAACCAATTTCATTTGAGAGAAAATTTCCGCAAAAGACTACACTTCCCCTTGAAGTTTCAGTTAAGGATTTGCTGATTGATTTAGACAAGTTGGTGGTATTTATGAAATAATTTGGCAGCATTGGGGGCGATTTCTTAGCAGTTCAACATGTGGGAGAATATGAGGCATCGGATGGAGTATGCTGTCTTCAAGGTGACTTCGGCGAGAATGTGTTAATGAAATGAGAATTGGACAAGCCCATCCTGAAGAGCAGTCGCTTTTCTGAGCTCAAGTTTCAGTGTGTTCCAGGCCAATTAGCTCCCTACCCCTTATGGCCATCATTAGACTGTAGTCTTATCCCAAAATGGGTTTGTGGACAATCTGCCTCGAACCCAATGTGAAGATGAACATCTCTCCCGTCAGAGTGGGTCAGAAGCCTATTGGCCTCCAAGTCAGCCAGACGACGTCTCTGCTTTCCCTATTTCAGGCTGAGAGAAATCTCTCTCTGAGTAGCCCGGACAATACAATTTCCCCATTCCATGTTGGGTCGACAGAACCAGTGTTCAATACCTGGTTAATTTTAAGTTACTCGTTAGTGCTACCATTACACCCGTCATCCATTGGAAAAATACGAGCAGAAGTGTGCCACTTTCAGAAGAGAATCACGTTATATATACTTTGAAAGACAAAGTATATTTCAGCACACATGACCTGAGTATTTCCTCAGTCTCCTGATAATTTCTGGGAAATGCTGTATGGAGAGGGAACAAGAAATACATTTTCATCATGGTGTTACTCCCTTTCAGTTTGTGGAGTCTACTGAAGGTGAGGCATTTGCCCATCCGTTTCCTGGTATAGTCTTTGAAGTTCTTCACTGGTGTCTTTCCTCAGTTGCTGCCTTGTCCCTGTGAACGTGAAACCCCAAACAAGAAGTGAAGCTCGTGAAACAGATGATATGGATGCAGATCCTGTCACTGGTCTCCATCCGGTGTTGTAAGAGCTTGCATACCAAGGAATCCTCACTTCGTCAGCCTCATCTATGGCCTCAACCAGCCCCAGCCATGGACGAAATACTTTCTCGTGATTATAGACCAGTGGTCGGCAACCTTTTCGTAGTGGCGGGCCGGATCGTCATAGTACAGTCGGGTCACGGGCCGCAAAGCGATAACTGAGAAGTAGTGCTCAGAGGTTCAGATACGGGGTTCAAGTGCTCTCAGGTTTCCAAATTAAGATTTTTTGCATTTATGTTTCTTTGAACTAAAATATGT